>JAHBCN010011773.1:0-28241 GCA_019359885.1 Listronotus oregonensis
AAACAAAATATAAACTATTTGCAATTAATTTTTTGTGTGCCTTTATATTCAATATAAGCTACACAGAATTTGAGTCCCCATCTATACTAACTCTTTTTAACAATCTTAAAATTATCCAAGAGAAAGCTTTATCGTCAATTTTACTTATGCGGCCAAGCGAAAGCTTTTAAGGCTTTCTGAAGATCTGGCCCTAGATGACGCTAAACAGGGCTGTGATTTTTGACTACAATCGTATTGGATTATAGTTCGAGCATATACCTTTTAGAGGAAGCCTTTCACTCGGCCGTGCGAAAGAGAAAGCGTCAATAACTCTACAACCTTTCTCCGTCGCTCCTTGTGCGTGATTGATATTGAATGCTAAATACCTCGCTCTGCGTGTTTATTGGTGGATGCCGACCAATCAGGCACATGGAGCGAAAGAGATAGGGTTGTTTACACGGCCGAGCGGCAAGGCTCTCTCATGTGCTTTTACATAAGCTTAATCGAATCTCCTAGAAGCAACCTTGCTGCCTAGCCGTGCGAACAAGCGTGCAAGAGAGAAAAATTAGCTTATAATTTTTTGCCATTGTGTGTCAAAATCCCTAGTCGGGAACACGAGAGACCCCGGGAAAAACGAGAGATTCTTGGCGAGAGAAGTACCTTCCCACTTCTCGTCTCGAGTGTTTAAAGAAGAAAAAGTATATTTATATTTTTTGTCGTGACGAGACAAGAGACGAGAATTTCTCGTGTCAGCGACATTACTAGTAAGCAGCAATCTGATAAACCTTCAGGCGTGTTGTTAAATTCATCGATGAATCGTGCGCACTAATCGCTGTTTCATCAAGCCGTTTTTAAATTAATTGATGAAAAAGCGCTAAAGAAAGATGGCCGTTGTTTTAGTAGTATATGGACAAGGATAAAACTAGCGGTAATCTAGTGTGACATCACGATAGATTTCAGCGCTAAACCATCTGATGAATTTAACAACATGCCTTTCCTGACTGGAGTAGTATCAAAACATAAATACCAAAGGAACCCCGCAATTTTCTTGGGGAAAATGGGTTTTGGCCAATTGTTTTTAAACTTATCATAGTAATAGTTCTCAATTCGCTGATCAAAAGTCTCCACGGGCACAAAAGCCGAAAACCCCTCTTCTCCAACCCTCCAAAATCACCCTAAAGATGACTGAGGATTTTTTATATGGAAAATGGGTTTCGGCCAATTGTTTTCTAACTCTGCATAGTTATATTTTTCAACACGCTAATCAAAAGTCTCCACGGACACAAAACCCGAAAATCCCACCAACTTTCCCAAAATCACCCTCAAGGTCACTGGGGATGATTTTGGCTAATAGTTTAGTTAATTTCTCTGCGGAATTTTTTGATAATGTTAAATTGTAGATACTTAAATTGTTACAGAGCTACAGCCTGATATTTCCTGTAGTTGGTGTGACTGGAGTCTGAAGTCGGGGGAGGAGGTATTGGAGGGGGTTATATACCGTAAGATAACCGGGTACAAGAAATGTCAGGCTGTAGCTCTGTAGCTATTTAAGTGGCTACAGTTCGACAACATTATTAAAAAAATTCGCAGAGTAAATGACCAAACTATTAGTCAAAATTATCCCCAGTGACCTTTGAGGTCAACTTCCCCAAATAAACATTGCGGTATAGGATGCGCACGAACAACAAGGTATATGAACTATATAATAGTCCAAGTATAGTACAAGAAATTAAGTCAAACAGATTAAGATGGCTGGGACATGTCTAGAGAAGTAATTACTTAAGGCTAATTAAAATGGTCTGGGAAGAAACCCCTAACAACAAAAGACCACTTGGGCGCCCAAAACTTCAATAGCGGGATAATATCCGCAAGGACCTTCAAACCTTGGGGGTGCTCGATTGGGAAGAAGCCACGCAGGATCGGAGAGAATGGAAGAGAATTGTTGAGGCGGCCAAGACCCACCCCGGGTTGTAGAGCCATGGATTGGATTGGACCTTTGAGGGTGATTTTGGGGAGGTTGAGGTTGGGGGGTGCCTTATGTTTTATTTATATAAACTATGATAAAACCCTTTTATTGATATTTCTTCATCGACCTTCGGTGCAATTTTCTTATTTTGATGCAGTAAAAAGATTTCCACAATACTCATTTGTACTAAACTTGACTAAGTAAAAAAATCGGTTTCTTTACAACATTATTATTTTTGTAACAATTAAAACAATAAATACTTAGGGCCTTCAGACCTAATAAAAGCTACTAAAAACCCTTACGTTTTCTGTATTTAAAATTAAGAATTTTTATTCCATTAAAAGGTAATTGTTTAGAAAGTGGGCGCAACTCGGATTTTGACCAAATTTGGCATACGGGTTTTTTTTGGGGCGCTGATCACGAATCTGAAACAAATATTTGGCGGAAACGTTTCGTTTTCGAGTTATCCATCATCAAACTTGAAAATCAAACTGACCTCATTTTCACTATATTCCCCTTCTTTTTGTACACAATTCTTGCTTTTTACACTAAAGTGGCAAACAATATTTTATAAACACCTTTTAAAAACTTTTTTATGTTTATTTAACACCTTTTTCTTCATTAAATTGCCAAGCATCATTTTCAAACGGGGCGACCATATGGATATTTTCGCGACTTACCGTTTTTAACTACTGGTTGATAGCAGTTCTTTCCCCCACCATTCTAACCGTGTTTAACCAGCCTATCCTCGCAAAAACGAAACGGTTTACGTATGTCAACTTACTACTAATGGTTTAATAAACTTTTAAGTTTAAATTTAAATGTAAGGTCTTTGGAGAGTTAAGAAATAAGTCGAAAAGATAATATATAAATCAAATTTTTCATTTAATAAGATATTAGCTGTTTCCAAGTCAACTATAATAAGTAAATTTTTCCTTTATGATTTTAATATAACTGTATTAATTCATCCATTTGGGAATTAATAAACCAAAAAATCTGCAATCCAAATAGTTGTTAAACCATAGCAAAAAAAACATCACAGAACCAAAACAATAGAAAAGCCGCGAATCCTCCATTATTTTAAATTTAAATTTGACATAACCATTATTAACGCTCCTCCTGACCAGTGGCGATAGCGGTAGATACTGGGTACAAAGTAATGACGTAGATACTGACGACAGAACACCTTCCCTACGTTACCGCTTCTCGCGAAAATAAACCGGTATGTTAACTGTCCTAACAATGTTCAACGCGGTATGTCGCCAAAATTTGATGATTGTTTGCTTAAAAATTCCCTATTGTATACCTGGTTGCGGCGTTTGAAAGTAAATTTTTACAATTAAATGAAAAATAGGTATAAAATAAATATAAAAACAAGTTTTTAAAAAGTGTTTATTGACTATTGTGTTCCAATTTAGTGTAAAAATCAAGAATTCTGTACAAAACGAAGGAGGAATAGTGTAAATAAGGTCAGTTTGATTTTCATTGATGATGGATATCTCGAAAACAAAACGTTTTCGCCAAAAAAGGTTTTTAGATTCGTGATCAGCGACCCAAAAATCCCGTATACCAAATTTGGTTAAAATCGGAGTTGCGGCCACTTTCTAGACAATTACCCATTAAAATTAAAAGTATGTTATTTTCTAATGCGAAGCAGTATTTAAGGGCAATCTATGCACTCCATTTGATAAACAATCACTCTCTCCAATTTGTTTTCTCTAAATGCCTAAAATGTCCCTACAAATAAGAAACATCCTCTAAATCCGCGATCACAGTATTAAAACTTCTTTTTAGGCATCTGCAAATAATCCACTACAGTACACAAAAGCTTAAAAGCTCTGGGCTAGATGTCGCCACCATATTAACGCCACAATTTTTAAACGTTGAAGTTTCGCAGGCACATAAACAAAAATCGATAAACATGGTGGCAAGTGATATCGTGTCTTGAAACCTGGAAAGTGTGTTTTCGGAAAATCGTAAGTTTTCACTACTTTATATTAATTTTGTGTAAATAAAATGTTAGTTATAAGTTTCCCGAAGGTATATTTAAAATAGCTGTAAGATGTTAATATATATTAACGCCGGAAAAAGACAACATACTTGCGTTTGTTCCTAACATGTGGGCGTCAATGACTTTCCGGTGCATAAATGCAATTGTTTTTAAAGGTGTTTTGGTGCGAACATAATGAAAATGTAAATGAATTGATTGAGATTTATATTTAGAAAGACTAATTAACTAATAAGGAAATTAAAATAACGACTGTTATTGGAAATGACGTTGACATACAGTAGGTATGCTTATATTAATTAAACTTTTTTTAAAGTTGCAGTTTGGTTGACACTTCACTAATTGAATTTATGATTTTATTTAAAACCAATTACCGGGGAGATTAAATAAATATTTTACTTAATACCTATATCATAAGAAAACTTTAGACATTTAACATAGTTTTTAACATAAGTTAGTTTTTTTAGTAGTCCCCTTAATAGTACAAGAGTGTTATTTTAATGTTGACAAAATTTATGAATGAAGTGATGGTTACACCAATTTTATACAGTACCCATGTATCTGAAATAAAAAGCTATTTTTTATTATATTTCAGTTACTATCATTTAGGATATATTTTTGGTAATTGTTTAGATGTGTGTCTCCACTTTTTTGATATGTAAAATCAACATTATTATTTTTTTTGTTTGCCAAATATCTTTATTTTTAAAGTTTATCGAAAATAGAATATGTTTTTAAAAAATGAAAAACATCATATTTTTATTTAAAAAAATGAAAATATATTTGAAAAATCCATAAATTGATATTTAAAAAAATTGAAATTATTTGTCTTTACACGTAGAATATGAAACAAATTACTGGACATTGCTAAACTAAAGTGGTTGCATTTGAAGAAAAACTTGAAAAATACCCATTTCTTTTATATTCACAATACAAATTAACACCGAAATTAATCTTTTTTTTTCGAATTTGACTTAAAAGATTCGTAAATCCACCGTAAAATAGAACGAAATAAAAAAAACATGTCAATATCTCTATTTTTCGATTTTTTATAATTAAAATAGATGGAGCTATACATGCTAACAATTACCATATATTTTTGAAGATAATTGGGCATTATTTCCTAAAACTTCTCCTTTTAAAAACTAATTACTATTAAATGGGAATATACCGATTGGGCATTTAGATTTTAAAGAAATACACTAAAATTTACATTATTTTATACCTTTTTTTAGTAAAAAACTCCTGAAATGAATCTTGTTTTTCCTTTTTGACATTTTATTTAATTATGAATTAGGCAACCATTTATACAACATATACGTGACATATGTCAACAACGTAAGGGAAACTGGATTCATAAAAATAAGCAATAACATGTTGTTAAATATCAGTGTATTTATTTAATATAAGTGCCCAGTTAGTGTATGTTCCTCTTTGGATAGTAATCATAATCAGTAGTGATGGGCATAATCGGATTATTTTAAGAATCGAATTATTGAATTATGAATGATTTCAATAATCGGATTAATTGATAATTTGAATTATTTAATTATTTTATTTTTTTAATCATTTGAATTTTAAATTCTTGATTTCTGAATGAATATGTAACACAAACACTAAATATTGTATACAGTTTGTCAAAAAAGTCCCGGATCCCCTTAATAATTCGTCAACGGGGATCCTGGACTTTTTTGACACTGTATAATATATATTATTATTATTATTATTTAAGTAAGTAAATTTTCCATTTGCTATAATTTTTATGGTATTTTTATCTTAGCCATGCGATTTTATTGAAATTTTTAAGGGATTTTGGCTGATCACGAATCTGAAGTCAAATATTGTGGACTCTGTTAGTTTTTGAGTTATAACGCCCCACTCGAACCCTAACCTGCAAAACTTTCCTAAAAAATTCTTCTTAAAACTGATTAAACCCAAAATGGAAGATTATCGAAATACACTTATTATTTTTTTAAGATCACCTCATTTAACAAATATTTTTAATAAAAAAGCACAACAAGCACTTTCCAAAAAAATTATTTTACTTTTATATAAATGTCAACAAAATTGTCTAGAGATTTTAAACTGTTTTATGTTGGTACGCCAGGGACCCGCGAAACAATTGAATGGCCTACTTTATAAATTTGAATTATTTTTATTTTTCGCGATTTAATTTAAAAAAATAAGCGCATTCAATTGTTTCGCGGGTCCCTAGTGTGAACATAAAATTGTCAAAATCCAGACAATTTTTTTTAATTATAAAAGAAATTATTATTTTTGGGAACCGCTTGTTTGCTTTTTATTAAAAATAATTGTTAAATAAAGGTAAAATTAAATTTATCGTATAAAATAATAAGTATATTACCATAAAATCTTCTATTTTGGTGTAATCAGTTTTAGAAGGAGGAATTTTAGGAGTTTTGCAGATGTGAGGTTAGGTTCAAGTGGGGCGTTATGACTCCAAAAACTAGCAATCCGACAAATATGTCTTTAGATTCGTGATTAGCGCCCCAAAAATCCCTGTACAAAATTTCAATAAAATCAGCCGTGGGCCCGAGTGAAAAATTGCCTTTTTATAATTAATTGTGCTCCCTATTTACATAAATATATACTTTACTATTAAAATATTAAATCTTATTCGTTATTACATGTTATTATTTTTTTTTCGCGACGCGAAATTCTGTGGAATCAAGTTATTTTTCGTAATTCAAATTAAATCTGAATAATCGCATGATAGCGATTATTTCAATAATCGGATTATCGATTATTTTTAATTCGAATTATCCCATCACTAATAATCAGTTTAAAAAAGAAAGAATTTTAGAAAATATTGTCCATTTTAAGATTAGTCCACTTGGACTAACCTCAGATTTTAGATTCGTGATCAAAAAGATTTTAGATTCGTGATCAAAGAACCCCCCTTTAAAAAAAATTATCAAAATCGGCGAGATGTCCTATAAGTAAAATTTTACTATTCATAATTTTTCATTTGACTAATTTTGGTAATTGTCTCGAAAGTTGCCTCCTCTCCGATTTTGACCAAATTTGATATACGGGGATTTTTGGGGCGCTGATTACGAATCTGAAAAAATATTTTTAGGCAACGTTTCGTTTTCGAGATATTCGTCATCAAAGATGAAAATCAAACTAACCTCATTTTCACTATTCGTTCTTTTTTTTGCACAGATTAATTGATTTTTATACTAAATCGGCACGCAATATTTCACAAACACGTTTTAAAAACTTGTTTTTATATTTATCTTACACCTTTTTTCCATTCAATTGCAAACCTCCACTTCCACACGCGGCAACGTGGCCGCAACCATGTATACACTAGGGATTTTATAAGCAAATATGGCGGCGGCCTTTGAACTTGAAAGTTCGCAATTTAATGGAAAAAAAGTGTAAAACAAATAAAAATACATGGTTTTAAAAGGTGTTTATAAAATATTGTGTGCCACGTTAGTGTAAAAATCAAGACCTGTCTACAAAAAGAAAGAAGAATATGGTGAAAATGAGGTTAGTTTGATTTTCAACTTTAATGCTGAATATCTCGAAAACGAAACGTTGCCAAAAAATATTTTTTCAGATCAGGCAGCGCTCCAAAAAACTTCCGTATACCAAATTTGGTCAAAATCGGAGAGGAGGCAACTGTCGAGACAATTACCCTAGTTTTTTTTTAAGAAAATTTGTAAATTTTTATTTGATACATGTTATCCAATTTTAGCTATGTTTAAGAATGTTTAAAGGTATTAAAATTGGCCTTAGAATGGGTTTTCTGCCACTTTTATGCATTTCTGTAGAGTTCGTCTGGAAAGGTCCCGAACTTACAACTTTGTTTCTTTATTCCTAAAGTGTCTAGACTGTGAAAATTGCTGCCTGCAGAGGTTTCTTTTTCCCTTTTAAACTTTCAAATTTTTTTACTAATAAACTACCTCTTACTTTCCCTAAGACACCCACGGTATCTTTTTTAACAGAATTGTCAATTAGTGATAAATATTTTTTATTTACAAGACAGCTCACAAAGGCTTATTTAAAACCTAAGAATTACCCACCGTAGGTGGTGGGATATTTAACCCATTTTTCCTGAGTACCTTCCACGATGACGATGCTTCGAACATGCAGATATTGCATTTTACGGCACCTTTTACACATCGCGGTTGTGCCACCAACGACGTCATACACGTACTTATTACCTAAGAACGACACAACATCACATATAATTAACTAGCGGTGAACCATCCAACTTAAATTTGCTTAGCATTTGATAAAAAGTGGTGTTTTAACAATTATTTATTAATTTTCAATACTCGAACATAAATTAGATTTCCACAGTATTAATATAACCTATTTTAAAGTTTTTATTTTTAGCTTGGTTAATTTTCACAAAGAACACCATTACTTGATTAAAATTTAATGCCAGTAGATCTTTTTTCTAGTTTAAATATGACGAAATTTACGTTACTGTACTTTTCTTTTTTAAACCTACCAAACGCCCTTCTCGGAGTGAGGAAAAGAGAAAAATAACAATAACTGCAAACATGCCATTCGAACCCATAGGGGAACCTAACTTTAGAAAATAATGACTAATCGCATTTATGGCAAGTTTACGACCTCGCGCACTAAACAAACGATGGGGGCATTAAGCATGCGTATTTAAAAAGCAGGACCAGTTCCGGACTTAGAAATTTGTATGTCATTAATTAATTTATATTTATTTAATATATTTTTTTTTTTTTTAGATATAAATTTTTTTTTATTTTGGTTTCTATACATATATAAAATTATGTTAGGTATATAAAAATGATTTAAAAAAAATTAAAATATTGCAAAATATAAATAGAAAAAATAGGGGCTAATAAAAGATAGGGTAATTTCAAGACCCAGTTTTTGTACCCCTTTTAAAATGGTTTGGAAACTGTTAGAATTTTTAAAAACGATTTTTAAATTTTTATGTCTTTTCAAAAACGACGGAGTTTGAAGCTTTCTATATATTTAAAGGGTTTTTCTTTGCTTGGGGATCAAAAAGGGATGCAATAAAGGGTTTTTTTGGGTTTGGGAAAAGACTTATAAAAAAAAAGGGAAAAAAAAGTTTATACAAAAAACGTTAACTTTTTTCCTGCTTACACTTATGTTTTGATAAAAAAAGGATATTCTAAACATCTTAAATGTATTTATACAAAACGAGTATTTATTTACTAGGGGGAAACGTTGCCGTTTGGCAGTGCAAAGGGGGAAAAAAAAACCTTAGGATAAACCTTTCCCGTGGCTCCAACCATAGTGCCGATAATCGACGCGGAGAGACCGACAAATCAACGCAGGGGGGGGGTTATATATTTTTTCACCGAGCAATGATCACGTTGGGGGAGAAAAAGGTTACCCCCGCAATTTTTTTCTTTCTTGCACAAAAAAATTTTTTTCCAAGCGGCAAGAGTCCCCCCTAGTAGGTATTTTGCTCCAAGGGAATATGCTTTATGTTGTTTTTATACTTACTGACTTTTTTAGATGAATCAATATTTTTTTTGTTCTTTTTTTTTAATCCGAAATAAATAATTATGGGTTTTTTTTCAATTATGATTGTGTTACATAGATGAAACAAAAAGTTAATTCTTAAAAAAACCCACAAGAGTCGTGTTCGTCGTATTCGGCATTTTTTTTATTATTAACTACAACTCATCAGTTGTGAACCAGAAAAAAAATTTGGGGGTTTTCCATAGGGGGAAAATTCAGAAGAACTAGAAGAATTTAAGGAGCTGACAATGGATAATATTTTTTTTTGATTAAGAACAACATCTAAACAAAAAAATTGTGTTTCACTGGTTCAAAAATCCAGTAACCTTTTTTTTTTTTTAACCAGTGTAATATATTTTTTTTTTTGTCATCAATTGACGAAGTACGGTCCGGCGACAATTTTTTAAATAAAATCGATCTGCTAGTCCGTTCTGCGCATGATTTAGGACCCTAAGAGATGACTAGAGCCACGGCGCGGGGGACATTTTTTTTCCCCCCAAAATCTCTTTTTTGAACCGCGCATCTGATACCCTTTACCGGTCCATATTGAGGTCAGTGTTAAACCCCAAAAAAATTTTAAAAAAAAAATTCTATTATTATTGATATATTTAACCTAAATAATTTAAATCGTATAGTAAAATAAAGTTACAATTTGCCTTGATGTGCTTTAAATTTTTAAACAGATATCTGAAAAACGGTTGAATCTATCTTTTGGTGTAAAATGGGACTGCCAAAAATTATATGAGAATTTTGCGAAACCAGTTTCCCGTAATATTATAAATTTATTAAGTTTTTTTTGGAAAAATGAAAAAAACAAATTGTGCTATTTTGTGCTGTTCTTGGTTTCCCAAAAAATTTTGCATTTACCAAATAAAAAAAAAAAAGGGATAACCTGTTTTTTGCCTGCCTTGTGCTTAACTTGTTCTATCATGTGCTATTAATATTTTTTTTTAATGAGAAAACCATTTTTCACTAAAAAAAAAACATTTTTGCACTGAGTTAGCACTACTATTTTGCACGTATGTTACGTTAATAAAATTTTAAAATTATTAGAAATTTTTTTTTAAAAAAAAAAGCAAATGTCCACTTTTTGACTGCCTTTTAAAAAAAAAAAATGTTTTGTGCTGTTCTTGTGCTATTCTTTCCGTTAACAAAAACTTTTTTATGCATTTTTTCATTAGATATAAAATAAACAAAAAGGGGTAGTTTTTTCGTACCTACTTAGCACTGCCATTTTGCACCAAAATAAAAAAGTACCGGCAACTTGTTCTATCATTACTATTAATAAATTTCTTTTGAAATAAAGAACCATTTATTTTAGTAAAAAACCATTTTTCAACTTAATTAGCACTGCCATTTTGCAAAGTAGCGAATTAAACTGTTTGCTTGTTTGCTCAACCCGTTTTATCATGTGCCGTTAATAAAAATTTTGAAAAATTGTTAGAATTTTTTATTTTAGAAAAAAAACAGAATTTTATGTCATGTTGGCCTGCCACTTTGCACTATATTAAATCAAACCGTTGTGCTGCGTATTGCTATCAGAAATAAAAATTTGGAACTTATTTTTGAATTAATTTTTCTTGTTAAGAAAAATCAGTTTTGTAGTTAAGGGGTTATAAAAGGACATTTGGTGATTAAGTTAAAACACCATGAAATGAGTTAAGGTTTATGCGCGTTCTCAGCAGCGCGCAGTAGCTTATGCATACTTTAAACGTGTTTTCCTCGAAATGACTTTTTACGTTGCGGACAACTGGTGGACTGATTTTTTTAAACCCTGTTGCGTTCGTTTATTGCCACATTCTATATGCTAATTTACTAATAAATTTACACTTAAAAATATTTTCTTTTAAGAAACCGTTTGATTTCATTGTTTCTGACTTACCAATCCAGCGCTTAACTGTCTGCAGTAGATCAACGTTTTTCGGGGCTCGACTTTGGTGCTTTCTTGATCAGGGTTAAAAAATAAAACTTAAAAAAAATCAATTATTTTATGTAATCTACGGATACGCACATGACATGAAAATCTGTTTTTTTGTAAAAAAAAGGTATCTAATAACTTTTCAGAAGTTTTTTAAACGGCACATGATGGAACAAGTTGAGCACAATACAGCACAACAGTTTAATCTGCTCCTATGCAAAAGGCGGTGCAAACTCGGTTAAATTTTTTTTTCTAAAAAAAAGTTTTTAATAATTTTAAAAAAATTTATTAACGGCACACGTTAGAACAAGTTGAGCACAATACAGCACAACGGTTTAATCCGCTTCTATGCAAAATGGCAGTGCTAACTCAGTTGGGATTTCTTAGTAAAGAAAATGGTTCTTCTCATTAAAAAAATTATTAATAGCACATGATAGAACAAATTAAGCACAACACAGCACGTTACTTTTTTTATTTGTGGTGCAAAATGGCAGTGCTAAGTAAGTACGAAAAACTACCCCTATTTTGTTTATTTTATATATTATGAAATAATGCTTAAAAAAAATTTGTTAACGGCACTGAATAGCACAAGAACAGCAAACAGCACATTTTTTTCTAACAAAAAAGTTTCTATTTTTTTTTAATTTTTATTAACGGCACATGATGAAACAAGTTGAGCACAACTCAGCACAACATTTTAATTCGCTACTAAGCAAAATGGCAGTGCTAACTCAGTTGAAAAAATGTTTTTTTTTTTAATTAAAACAACGCTTCGTCTAATTTAAAAAAATTGATTAATAGCACATGATAGCACAAGTTGAGCACAACACAGCACGGTACTTTTTTTATTTGTAATGCAAAATGGCAGTGCTAAGTAGGTACGAAAAACTACCCCTATTTTGTTTATTTTATATCTCAGGACGAAATGCACAAAAAAAGTTTTTGTTTAAGGCAGGGGTCTCCAAACTTTCCAGCCTTAGGGCCATACTGATTACTCCAGTAAGTTCCGGGGGCCAAAACCATATTATCATTGTTGCCGGTGGTAAGAAGTGAATTAGTCCACTGATGAAAAAAAAAGTCCGAAAAAGTACACAACGTTTAAAAAAGGCTGCAAATCGGACTAAAGTCCGCAAAACGGCAACACCGCATATTATTAATTTTCCTGTCATTATCTGTAATTTCTATATTAGTCGTAGAGTACGAGCCATGAGGAGTAACGTGACACGACATCTGGTGGACACTAGCGGAAATAGGTAGTACATTCTATCGCTAACAGATGGTGGTAATAGCACGTTCAGAATAATCTCGTTGGTTCGAGAAAGTTCTGGTGTCTTCCACTCACTTCTAGATGGCAGTAATTGGAATATATAAGAAGGCTAGTGGCGCAACCACAAGTCAATTCCTATGACACTGTTGTTAAATAAAATATTGCATACCTCCTTAAAACGTGTTTGTGCGTGTTTAAGTTTAAGACATCTTTATAACAGTATTTTGATTTGAATTGTTGCTTTTGTGTGTGAATTAGTAGTATGGAAAAGAAGCGAAAAATTGATAGTGAATGCAGAAAATTCAAAGATCAGTGGAACATTCAGTATTTCGTAATTGAGTCCAGTAACAAGGCGCTATGTTTGATTTGCAATGAAAGCATAGCCGTTCTCAAAGAATATAACATTAAAGGTCATTATGAAACAAAACATTTTCAAAATTACTCAAAATATACAGGAAGTTTGCGGACAGAAAATTCGAAGCTATGCAGCGGGATTGAAATCCAGCAATCTTCATTTACAAAAACCAAAACTGAACAAGAGGCTGCAACTCGTGCCAGCTTGTGTGGCTCTTGAAATTGCAAAACGTGGAAAACCATTCACCGATGGAAAAATGATCAAAGAATGCATAATTGCAGTAGCCGAAGAAATGTGCTCTGAAAAGGTAAATTTATTAAAAACTGTCAGTATGTCAGCAAACACTGTGGCTCGAAGGGTAGAAAACATCGCTGAAAATATATCCTCTCAACTGTTCGACAAAAATGGACATTTTGAGTGGTTTTCTTTGGCCTTGGATGAGTCAACGGATGTGTCAAATACTGCTCAGGTGTTGATTTATATTCGAGGAGTAGATAAAAGCTATGAAGTGCACGAAGAACTTCTTGATATGTATAGTATTCATGGCACAACTACTGGTACAGATATTTTTAAAGGAGTTGAAATGGCCATTAATCAAAAGAACCTTCGATGGAAAAACTTGAAATGTATTACAACTGATGGAGGCAAAAACATGAGTGGGAAAGATAAAGGAGTGGTCGCTCTTGTGTCAAAGGCTGTAGAAAATGACGGTGGTTCAAAACCATTAGTCTTACATTGTATCATTCATCAACAGTCTTGGGGCGGAAAATGTTTGGATATGTCTGACGTTCTGAAACCAGTTATATCAACTGTTAATTTTATCAGATCTTTTGGGCTGAATCACCGACAATCTGACAATTTATTGAAGAGATTTGAGAAACTGACTTAACTTATCATATGCCGTACGCTGGCTTAGTTGTGGGAAAGTCCTTCAGCGCTTTTTGAACTTCGAGCATGATCGAAATTTTTGAATGAAAAGCATCGCCCCTTTACTGAATTACAAAACAACGCATGGCTGTGGAAGTTAGCATTCTATGTTGATTTGACAAACATG
The DNA here is from genome assembly GCA_019359885.1 of Listronotus oregonensis. Lineage (NCBI taxonomy): Eukaryota > Metazoa > Arthropoda > Insecta > Coleoptera > Curculionidae > Listronotus > Listronotus oregonensis. Next base: position 14,059 of record JAHBCN010011773.1, read on the forward strand.
TGAACGAACTGAATTTCGATTGCAAGGAAAAACCAGCCTCTTCTGATTTATACACTAATATCAAATCATTCCGGAAGAAATTGAGACTGTTTCAATTACAACTACGAAGTAAATGTTTTTCACATTTTAAAACATGTGAAATATTCAGCCACACTACTGAGACAACTATTTTGCAATCGAAACTTTGAGTGCTTTGAAGATAAATTTTAATACTCGTTTCTCGGACTTTGATGCCATTGCGAATCAAATTAAGATTTTTCAGAATCCTTTTGATACTGACATTGAAACCCTAGCCCCGGAACTTCAAATGGAAATGATTGATCTACAATGCAGTGATATAATTAAGAACAAATATCAAAACTCATCTTTGTTGGAATTTTATAAGAGTCTTCCACTGACACAAATTTGATAATTTGCAAAAAATTTGCTCGTGTCTGTTTTCTGTTTGGTACTACTTATTTGTGTGAGAAAACCTTCTCCAAAATGAAGTACACAAAAATGTTTACAGATGAAATTAACTGATGAGCATCTTAAATCTCTTTTAATAATTGGTACAAGTAAAATTATTACAACTACAAACTATTGTCAGTGGAAAATCTCAATTAAATAAATCTCATTAGTATTTCATGTCATTATGTTTGTTATAAGATATGTGATTATTTAAAATGTATAAAATGTTAGTTGGATTCATTTCAATAATTGGTTAGTTATTATATACTGAAGTTAAATTTTCTGGATATTATACATGTCTTTACTCATTAAAATTCTTGTTTCTTTATCCAACTTATCACAAAAACAATAACAATGAGCCTACAAGAATGTTATGAGTTAGCGGAGTTAGCCCATGACCATATCAATGTAGATGTCATATTAATAATTATTCAACATAAAATTAGAATACTTCAGTAAACTAAATTTAATTTGCTATAAAAATTATTTGTTCTCTAAAAGGAGTTTTCAAGTATGCTAGCTCTCCGCGGGCCGTATAAAATCTGTCCGCGGGCCGGATGTGGCCCTTGGACCATGGTTTAAGGCATAGAATAGCACAAAACAGCATTTTTTCATTTTTCCAAAAAGGTAGTGCTACACTGACAGATAATTGTTTTCACATAGTTTGGCTTTAACAAGTTGGTGACCGATCTATCATATTGAGAATAATTTGAAGACTGTGAATAAATTACTCCCTTTTTTAAATTAAATTTTAAAACACTTAAAAGAATTCGCGAATCATAAGAACAAAGTTACACAATAATATCTTTTTCACATACCATTACAACACGATACTTTCCCTGTAATACCCAGAAAACAATATTTTCAAAACATATTTTAATTTGTGCATGAAATCGAATATTTTGCGGTATTTTATGAGAAATAACTTCCAAGAAACGATTGTTACATGGGCACTCGTGTATTACATTAAAAGAAAGTTACTCGGCTGTTAGTTGAGTTTGTTTGTTTTAATAAGTATGTAGCAGACTATTGGAGATCAAAACATTGCTTCCGGTTGAGATAGTATTTCTTTAATTGCCGTTATTAAAAGTTTCATTTATAGGTTGTATAGAATCGGAAACACTAATGGCACTTATCAATTAGGAAATCTCAAATACCACCTATTGATGTTTTGCGTTTTAACAATAGCGCAATAATAGTTATTTTTGTAACAAGTACCTAAAATTAAGTATTTTGGAACAAATTGTTGCTCGAAATACCAGATGAGTCCCAAAAACTATTTTAGGTAGAGATCGAACCCCAAGAACAACACCGATACGTCAGGGCCCATATGGAAACCCTAAACCTGACGTATGTTGCAATTCTAACAGCGTTCCCATTCTACGGTTACAAACAATTTTTTTATTTATGCTGCAAAAAAAATTTAACTTCTTTAAAATCCCGCCCGAACATTTACTTACTGGGATATTGCGTCCTCGTTTTGACAAATGACAGTTGGTTTTCTTTGCTCCTATCGGTAATTTTGATGAATGTGACCCTCAGTAAAACAAATATTTTTTTAACAATTATCTGTGCATGTTTGCCCTTTTCATCATATCAAAGCAAAACTTTGCCGTCTTATTTCACCCCCCTTCCTGGGCTCTTAATGTCTTTTATTTTTGTAAAAAAAGGGGTTTTTGCAGTCTCAAAATCCGAAACACTGTTAAGTATTTTTTCCTATATTTTTGGGTTTTTTTGTGCTCACCCCTTTTTTTTTATTTTCTTTCACTTTTAGGGTCTTTGATTATATTTACGTGGCTTTTGAAACCCCTTTTTTTTAAAGACAAAAAAAAAATTTTTTAAAAATTGGGTTTTTTCCTATTATCTTTTAAAATCAGTAAAAAAAAACGCAATAAAAAAAAAAAAAAAAAAGGAACTTCAACTTTTTTTAAAGGAACACCCTGTATATTTATGCGCCCCCAATAAAAGAACTTTTTTTCTGATTTAATATATATATATATAAAAATATATATATATATATATATATATATATATATATATATATATATATATATATATATATATATATATATATATACAGTGTGTCCCAAATTGGTGGGGAATGTATGGGGTCTTGGGGAAACCCCTTTATAAAAGAAAACGGTTAAAGGGGGGAAAATTTTGGACAATTATGTTATTTTTAAACCCGTTTACTACATGGGTTTTATCTATTCGGGGTTTTTAGAAATTTTAAAAAAAACCCGAAACGGTGCTTTTTTTGAAAATCGGCCATTTTTTTTTTATAAGTGAAAATTTTTCAAATCTGAAAAAAATTCTTTAAAGCAACTTTTTGTAGAATATGACCAAGGTCAATTTTTATTTTCTAAGTTTCGGCTTTTAGAATCATCATCAACTTTTTTTTTTCATATGGACGCCATATTGGATTTTTACGCAGCCAAATAGTTTTTTTATTCTGATTTCAACAATGTATAATATGTTATAATTTATGATTTTAAAAAATTTATTTTTTTAAAAAAACAAATATTTTCTCAGTTGGCCTTTTTTTGGCGAACGTTTTTTTTTTGTAAACAATAAAATATTAGTAATTCCCAAAATAGATAAGCTGAAGAGATTTTTTAAAAAAAATGGGAACATAGCTATAACGTTAATACCGTGTTACAACAAAAATTAACCCCCATATGAAAAAAAAAGAAGAATCATCATCAACTTTTTTTTTTCATATGGGCGCCATATTGGATTTTGTCGCAGCCAAATAGTTTTTTTTATTTTATTTCAACAATATAAAAACATGTTATAGTTTAGGAGTTTAAACCCCCTCATCCACTTCAAAAAAAAAAATTTTTTTCACAGTTGGCCTTGATTCCGGGAATGTCATCTAGCGTTATTATCAAGGGGGGTCGGGTACGTTTTTAAAAATTTTTTTTTAATTTTTTAAAATGTTTAAATTTTTTTAAAGAAAAGCGATATTTTGCAACGTTATTTCCAAAGCAATAAAATGTTAATAAAGCTGCGCAAAGTATTTCGAAATTTTCCCCGAAAGGCAACATCCTAAACTAACATATTTTAAAAAAACTGGTTACAAATTTGATAAAATTCGGAATTTTAAAAAAAAACCACGACCTAAGAAGTACGTTGAAGAAAATGACAACGAGCTACAGTTAACCAACAATTTAAAAAAAAAATCCAACATTTTCCCCCCAGGGATGTTGGAGGAAACCAAAATTCACCTAAGAACCATTAAGGGGGTTTTAAGAGGAATTTAAAACAAATATCGTTAATATTTTGGGGGTTTATGGACAACAGTTTGAATTAAGGTCGTTTTTTACATCTTCATTTTAGTAGGAATATTAGTTTAGCCACTTTTCATTGTTTTTTTTTCACTTGTTTCAATTAACTTTTAGGTGTAGTTTTTTTAAAACGGTATTAACGTTATAGCTATGTTCAAAAACCCCATTTCTGTAAAATATCTGTTTAGCTTATCTATTTTACTAATATTTTATTGTTTAAAAAAAAAATACTTCCCCGGGAATAAGGCCAAAAACTAAGAAAATTTTTTTTTTTTAAAAAAAAATGAGGTTATAAACTCTTAAACTATAACATGTTATACTTGGGGAAAAAACCCAGAAAAAAACCCCGGCAAAACTTGGCGTCCATATAAAAAAAAAGTTGATGATGTTCCCCTAAAAACCAAACGAAAAAAAAATTGACTTTGGTCATATTCAAAAAAAAATTGGGGTTTTTAAAAAAATTTTTTACAGTTTGGGGAAAACTATTAAAAAAAATTGGCCTTTTTTTCAAAAAGGGGCTGTTTGGGTTTTTTAAAAATTTCGAAAACCTGAATAGATGGGCCATGTAGTAAACTTGACAACAAAATTCCCCCAATTTCCCCCTTTGGGATTTTTTCTTTGGGTTTTCCCCAAGCCCCCCATACTTCCCCCCCAAAAGGGGAACACTTTATATATATTTATATATATATATATATATATATATATAAAAAAATTTTATATTTTTAAAATTGGTATATTTTTTAAAACCTTTTTGGAGATATTTGCTTAAAATATAAAAAATTTTAAAAAAAAAATATATCATATTAATTAGTTTAAAAAGAAAGCTATGAAAAAATAAATTTTTTTTTTAATAAATTTGACGTATTATTTTTAAAAAGGAAATTTATCATTTTAACTATTAAAAGTAGTTTTTACTTTTTTTTTGTCGATGGGCTATTCAGAAGAAAAAAAAAATCGCTATTATCTTTTTTTTTTGGTAACAATAATAATGTGACGAAAAGTGCAAAGGGAATATTACTTATTATATCCTTAACAACGGTACCATCTATAGATTCTAAAATACATAGTAAAAAAATTTTTTGAACGAAAAAAATTTAAAAAAAAAAAAAGGACTGCAAGTCGAAATGAAAACAAAGTTTTTTGGTATCCTCGTTTTTCAAGATAATTATTTACTTTTTTTTTTGGTTTTCACTAAATACTTTTAATAATTTTAGAAAACCTGAAATTCAATTGGTGGGGGTCTAAAAAACCAATAAAACAGATTATAAAATATTTTAACCATAAAATTTTACAAACTTATCCCTTTATAAATTTATTTGTTTTTGAAAATTTCTCAACAAAACATGGGGACGGACCTAAATTTTATTGGAAATAGCTAGGTTTACTCATGCAGCAGGAACCAAAGTTTTTAAATAAAATTTAGCCGACAAGTCTTTTTTTTCTTTAGCACTCGCTAAATCCCCAAAAAAAACATTATTGGTCCCCAGAAAACCCTTTTCCAAATTCAGGAACATAACAATTTTATTGTTTCCATGGTTTTTTTTTACAAATATGAAACTTTTTTGCAATTTATTAATAATTTAACATAAAAAAACTCCCCAAAAATTGGGTTTTAAAACCCAAAAATCATTAATGTATATTATTTGAAATCAAAAAAAAAAATCTTTCGTTTAGCGTATAATATAAAAGGATGTTTCCCCTTTAAAAAAAAGGGAAAATATTTGAAATCAGAAAAAAAAACTTTCGTTGTAGCGTATAATATACAGGGTGTTTCATTTAAAAAAAATTTAAGTTCCTATATTTTTCCATTTTTTTTTTTCGATATTTTTTTTGGATAATTTCAAAAAAAAATATGAAAAAAAAAAATTCAATTTTTTTTTGGCTTTTTTTTTTTCTTTTTAAAAAAAAAGGTCTCAGAAGCCACGTAAATGGGGAAACAAAAAACCCGTACAATAAAAAAATTTCCCTTTTTTTATTTTCTTTCCTTTTTTATTCCCTTGCTTCACATCTGCAGTTATTTATTACTGTCCTTTGGCCTCAAATTTTTTTTTACTCCTATCGACCCGACTTTCCCCGGGATAGGTCTATTTGGAAACGGGGGAACATGTCTGATACCTTTTTTTGGAACTATTTTTTTTGATAGTACTATTTAAGCATTAATAGTTTTTTTTTAGTAATTTAACTCATGGTTAGTCTTTTTTTTTGTTTGATTTTTAAAAAAAGATAAATCCCAAATTTAAAAAATTCAACGTTAATTCCCCAATATCTAGTATTTTTTTTGTTGTTTTTAAATATGAGGCGGCAATAAATTAACATTTTTTTAAAAAATTTTAAAACTAATTTGGGAAATGGTGTAACCAAAAAAACAAAAATTTTTACCAACGAATTCTTGGATAAAAATAAAGTAAAAAAACCTTGTTTGGCATAAACATATTCAGGGGGGAAAGGGGGGGATAGTTCTTTAAAAAACACATGAATAGCAACCTTGATTAAACACACTAAATAACATCACTGGGGAAATAATAACTTTTTCAATGTTTTGGCATTGTCCCAAAAAATAACTTTTTTAAAAAAATGAGGATTTTTTAAAAAAAATTTTTTAAAAAGCCACAAACCCATTTTTGTTTATTATCTGAAGTGACAGAAAAGATATGTCATTCACTTTAGATGCAAAATTGATTGCTGTTGATCAAGTCAGTTTACAAAACGTGTTATTAAATAATACAACCTACTAGAAAGAGATAAAAAATGAAGTCCCCAGCTGCCCCCAAAAAAAACCATGGCCGGTAATGGGGAACTTGGAATGACAGTTCCAATAAATGTTTATATTTAAATCGATGTTGCCTATATTAACACAAAAACCAATTTTTTTTAATTTTATTACATTATCAAGAAAATTTTCCCCCATTTTAATTTTTGAGATCTGGCAATTTTTTTTTTGGGGGATGAGCAAAAAAACCCAAACCAAGACCGGGCTAGTTTTGGGGCTTGGTCTTGAAAATCTGGTCTTGGTCTTGCAAGTCTGGTCTTGGTCTTGGTCTTGCTGCAAAAAGTTTTTTCTAGTCTTGTTTTTAGTAATAATTTAAATTTTAACAATTTTAAAATATATTTTTTTTAAATTTTAAAATAAATAAAGATGGACATATATTTTTTTTTTTTAAAATTTTTAAAAAAATATCAATTTTAACCTTCATGGACATCTAAATTATTTGTTTAAAAAAAGGTATTTTAAATGTAGGGGTTTATTTATTTATAGCACTTCATTTTAGTGATAGGAAATATTTAAATTTTCGAAGAAGCAAAAAAAAATTACAATACTGAGTACTCAAAGGGGAAAAAAAAAAATTTTTTAATTACAACCACAGGGAAATTTCCATGAAAATGATTCTGATATGTAAACATTGGTTTAAAATTTAAAAAAAAAAAGAGGTATTTAGGGCTTTTCAGTTCAAAAAAATTTTTTATGTTCAAATTAGTTAAAATTTGCCGTACAAAGTTTGTACAAATATTTTTAAACATTCTGCATTTTCGGTGGCCCGATAGTGCGACAAAGATCGATATATCCGAAACCTTATAATGGAAAAAAAAGAATATAAAAAAAATTACAAAAAAAAGGGCGTGAAATGAAAAAATTTTTTTCTATTTCAAAATTTTTCCAAAAAAATTTACAACCACTAAAAAAAAACTTCCTTTTTTTTTAGCTTTTAACCAAAATAGAAAAATTATAGCAAAAAAAATTATTTAAAAAATCCCCCTTTCCCCGAAATTCTTGGGGAATGTCTTATAGGTACAAAAATCGACGTAGATGGTTTTTTTTATCATTTTCAGTTTTTTCAAAAATGACGTCATCATTATACTTTTGGCATTGTTTTGACTTTTTTCCTCTAAAAAAAAAGTGAAATTTAAAATTCATTTATATAAAAAAAATTCCTATATAAAATGACAAATATATTTTTTTTTAAAACCCTCACTTTTACATTTATGTCTCAGTTTAAAGGAGAAATCTAATGATGCACTTCTTACAGTGTGGCACAAAAAAAAGTTTTCCTGGTTTTGGTTTTTTTAACCCCCAAAAGGTACTAGATACCATTAAAAAAAAAAGGAATTAAAATTTTTTTAACTTTTATTTTGTTTTTCTTTGTAAAAGGGGGTTTGGAAGGTTTTCGGCCCCTTTAGTCACAACTTTTATTTTGGGGAAAATGTTACTGAATCTACAAGTTATCGTTTTTAGATTATTTTTTTAAAAAGAAGTGATCATTTTTAAATTTTACTTTCTTCAAAAAAACCGTTACTCATAACATAAAAAGCCTTTTTTGGGGGGTTCTCGAACATCTTTTGTCATGTTTTTTGAAATAATTTTTTATATTGAATATAAAAATTTTAAAAATTTTTAAATTTAAAAAAAAAGACAAAAGTTAAGAGTCTTGGGTGGTCTTGGTCTTGCGTAGTCTTTAAACCCCCCGGGCTTGGTCTTGGTCTTGGTCTTGGTTTTGGGCTTCCCCGGGGCTTGGTTTGGGCTTGCAAGCAAAAAAGGGGCTTGGTTCGGTTTTGGTCGTTCCAAAGCCAAAAACCAAACCGCAAAAAAGCCGGGGCCCCTTCATCACTAATTTGTTTACGTTATTCCAAAACAAAAAAAACACTAAAACCCAAAAACCCCTTTCTATTTTAAAATTCTTAGTTGGGTTGGTTTTTTACTTTGGACGTAGATTTGTATGCTTTTCAATAAATTTTTAAAGATTTTTTCCAAAATACTTAGAAAAACCCCAAAATTGACCCAATTAAAAATTAATGCACCACCCCCTATATACCCCCAGGAAAATATATATATATATATATATATATATATATATATATATATATATATATATATATATATATATATATATATATATATATATATATATATATATATATATATATATATATATATATATATATATATATAGATATACAAGATGTTTATGCCAGTTAATATTGTTCAAAAAAATATTCCTCATAAGTTTAAAACCTCTTTTTAAAAAAATTTAAATTAAAATTTTTTTGGTGGCTTAATCTAGTTTTTTTAAAAACCAAAAAATTTTTATTTGCGTTTTCCCGCGGTCCCAAATTAGGCTTTAAAGAAACTAAATATAGGTAGGGGGGGTTGGGGAATTTTTTACGCCCTCCACTGCGACCGCTCATATTTGTGGCTCACCCTTTTTTTATATTTCTCCCAATAGGACATTCTAATGAATCCGATACCAGATTGTGAAGAGTTTTAAAATCCCCCCCTTTTTTCGTGTCGCTACCGGACACAAGCACTTTTTTTTGATGTGTCCTGGCGTCCCTGCCCCCGGGAGATTGAAGGAGAAACGATTCATCATCCCCCCCCTTCCGGTGAGTGACGTAGCTTCCGGGCCCCCGTTACGGAAACCCCCAGATGTTCTTTCTGAGGCCGCATCTCCGGCCCTATTCTTGAGAACGATCCTATCCCTTTACTGTTTAAAAGCCAGAGAACCCTGTTTCCTATAAAGGGGTTGGGGTCCGCCTTCGTTTGGATTCGGGAACCCTTCCCAACCCTGTTTTTTGGGGATTCCCTTTTTTGAATCAAGCGCCGATGTTTTTGGGGGCCCTTTTACGAAACAGATTCCCCTTTTCCCGGCGGCGCACCTTTGTCTGTTTGTCCTTTTGAGTGGCACTTCAAAACGGTTTATCCCTTTGGGCCCCAGCCCCCCCTTTGTCTTTTTTTTTCCTATGAAAGCGGTTCTGTCCGCTTTCTTTTGGGGAAGCGGGGGAAGTAATATCCTTTTCGGCAGAGCCCCGTTTTACCCAGTAAGGAAAAGATCTGGGGGGGCCCCCCTTGTATCTCAGAGGACCTTTGGGGGGCAACTGTTTTAAAAGGGGTGTCATTCACTCATCAGCACGGTATGTTTTGCACCTTGAGTTAAAGCCTTGTGTTCATTTTTTGCTTGGGACCCCTTTCCCCTACGATGGCAACAAGAGTTGCCAATAACCAGCAACCTAGCGCATTTTCCCCAAAAAAAATACGGGGCCCCCAACCCAACGACGATGTGGGAACACAGGGGGGTTGGGAAAAATATAGGTGGAAGGATACTAAAATTAGAAAAGCTAAAAAAGGCAAAAAAAACATAGTCGGTACTTATACTAAGCCATAGAGAACTCCACATTCCACTTTAAATTTTAAATTGGGGGCTAGAAGAATAGCTATCTGCAGTAATATGAAAATACACCAATTAGAAAAAGAAGAACTAAAAAAAGGGGTTTGGGTTTTGGAAAAAATGTTGCAATCAAAAAAAAGGGACAAAAACCCTTTTTGCCTAATGCCTAAAAAATTTCTTCAAAATGTTCCCTTGACTTCCAAACACTTTCTTCTTTTTTTGAAATAAATTTTGTAACCCCCTTTTCATTCTAGGTGTTCCCCAAAAGGGGGAAAAAGAAAATTTTTAACCCTTGAAGGGGTTGGGGTGCAGTAGCCCTTTAAGCCCCCAAAAAAAATTGGGGAATCCCGGGGGAAAGAGCAGGCCAGTTAACCTGATCACCACCCCAACCCCAAATTTTCAAATATTTAATCTTTTAAAATTACGAGCATGTATCCCCAAGAGGGAGCTCCGATCCCCCCAGACCATATGTCAGGATTTATGTGCTGGTGTGTTAACCGGGTTTTGGTTTTTAAAAAAAAAACATAAAAATAAATTAAGATATTTAATAAAAATTTGGGGCGAAAGGTTACTTTTGACTGCCAAGATATAATTTCTTTCTTAATTTTTTTATCTTGGGACAGCCACAAAGGGTCCTAAGTACTGTAGTGGGGGAGAGGGGGGTTTGGGATTAAATTTTGGGGGGTTGGGGGGGAGAAAAAACTTCTGCGGGCAGCAGGTTCCATAGTCTTGACACTCTAGGGAAAAGTTACTTGTTGCTCTGTTGGGGGCTGCCGGGAAAAAATGTAAAAAAAATTTTTTTTTAAAATATTTAACAATTTTAAACTTTTTGCATAAAAAAACCTGTATATTGTAAAGAAAATTAAAAAAATTTCTAAATTTGGGCCAAGGATCGTTTTCCAGTTTCCTTTTAATAAAATCTAGTATCTGGTATTTCCCCAAATTACTGCAGCTAACTTTTAAAACCTATTGCTTCCATGTTTAAATTATTTCCTTTTTTTGCTCCCAATAAATTATCAACACGAACTAAATTTTGGATGGAATTTCAAATTAATAACTAGACGTAGTTTTTCCTCTAATCAGCGAAGGGTTGTCGGGTGAAAACCGCCAAAAACTGGAAACTTTGCCACTTTTTCACCTTATCGTCAGTGTTGACTTAAGAGCTAAGTTTATCTTCTAATTAATTCTTTTGATCCAGAGGGTAACTAGGACGGGGTGGGGGACAATTAGTTTTAAATGAAATTTTCCCTGAAATTAAATATTGAAAATTTTTGAACGTGTGTCGAAAAAATTGGAAATTTGGGAAAAAAAAAAAAAAAAAAAAAAAAAAAATATTAAAAAAATAAATTTTTTTTTTTGGTATTTATATGTTTCTTTTTCAAATAATAAAAGTTTAAATCGGGGTTTTCCCCGTTTTTTGCTTGTTGGCTATTGTTTTTTTTAAAAATTGAATTATTTTCCAAAAAGGGGGACTGATGCTGAAAACAACTTGAAAGTGTTGATGACTTAATGAAGATATGCCCTTTATCAAAAGTAGCTCAACTTATGTCTAATGGTGGTTTAATTATTTTTTTTGGAAAGTTCCTCTTTTCTTTGTATTTTCATATTTAAACTTTTGTTTGTTTAAAAATTTTCAGGGGGCCATTTTTTACCCAATTTAATCCGAATAACTTCAGAACAAATAAAGATATAAAGATGCGGTTTGCAGATGCACTTATATTTTTTAAAGTTTATTCTCGTATTTTCCCTTTTTTGTTGTGAATTCCATTGGCACAAAAACAAAATACCGTTTTCCCCGATAAGAACAACTTTGTTTTTAAATGGAACACCTTATATGTTTCAAATTTTTTTTAAAAAATTTTCCCCCCTTTAAAAAATTTTAAAAGCTATGAGTATCTCAAAAAAAACCATTTATTGAGTTTTAAAAAAATTATGAATGTAAAGAATATTATTTAACAAAAAATTTGCCTTTTGTTAAAAAAAAAATTGACAATGGTATGGTTATTCACAAAATAATAGTAACAGTAGGGTTAATTGTTTTTAAAAAACTACTGTAAATGTTGAAAACCCCTTTTGCCGATTTCACGCATTTAAAATTAAAAAAACTTATTAATACTATTAACTAAAATTCTTAAAAAATATTTTTATTTTTTCGGATATGAATTTTAATTGTCAAATTTTAAGGTGTAGTCAATAACCCTTTTTTTTACATACCCCCGAAAAATGGGGAATTTTAAAAACGGTGAACGGGGGCCGGGGGGAAAGGGCCCCCTTCCAATCCACCGGTTTCAAAAAGTTTAAACCTTTGGGAATGTTGGAAGTTTTAGCTCCATCTTGTTAAAAGTGGGTCTGACATGTAGTAAATGTATATTTTTCCTTCTAAATTTTGAATCCTCTGTAAAATGGGAAAACATTTTTTTTACTTGTAAATTTGAATTTTGTATGGCTAATTTAAGTTTTTTTATGATTTCTTGTACTGTAGTTCTAGGAATAATGAACTTGAGATTTTTTGTTGAAATTTTGGGGCTTCCTGAGTTATCTCCAGAATTTGTAAGGTTTTATGTAGCAAATTTTTGTCTACTAATTTCCTTTTACGGAATAAATCCGTATTCCCCAAATTTTCTGTATCGATTTTAATCGAATTTTTGTGGGCGGGCTTTATTAAACAGGTTTCAAAATTTTGCTGGGTTTTTTTTTTGATTTGGTGTCGGGGAAAAAAAACCACATTTTCCTTTTTCACGAGAACATTTTTTTGGGCCAATTATAATAACTTGTCAAAATGATTAACAATGGCTGAAATAAGACTTGTTGTTTGGAAAAACTTTTTTCCCAAGGCTTTTCGAAAAAAAACCCTGAATATTCTTTTGAAAACGTCAATTCTTCGGAAAAATATAAATGCGTTATTTTTTTTAAATAACCCCAGCTTATGTTACATTTTTTTTTTAAAAGGGGAAAAATTAAATTTTAAAAAAATTTAAATTTTACAGGGTGTTCCATTTAAAATAACAAACTTGTTCTATATTGGGGAAAACCCTTTTTTTTTTTAGCTAATGGAATGTCAAAAAAAATCAAAGATACGAGAATAAACTTTATTAAAAAAAGATTTTCAAAAAAGCATCTTAATATCTTTATTTGTTCTAAAGTTATTCGAAATGGGTAAAAAAAATAGAGGCCCCCCGTAATATTTTTTATATAAAACCCCAAAATTAAAAAAACGTTTGCTGACAAAAAAAAAAAGGAAAAAATTTAAATTTAGGCATCGATAGTTTTACGTATATGTCAATCGTATCATCAATCGTGCCGGATATTTTTTGCTTGGTTTAAAATACTTATTTTCGAAAATTTAATAAACCTTTTTTTTGGGGGGCTTTCCTGAAAATGTTCAAAAACCATTTTTTATTTCGAGATAAGTTAATCGAAAAATTACCTAAATATAGGCATTTTTCTAAAACAAAGCAATTATTCGCACTAATTTGTTTCCAAATTTTAAATTTGTTAATAGCTTTTTTTTAAAAAACCAACCCACAAGGAAAATCTCTCCCTTGACCATCATTAGTAAACTTATTGCTTTTTGTGGGATTAAAGGGGAAACCTTGTAGACTTTTCAAGGGGGGAGAAATATTTTAATGTTACATTTTATTTAATTTTTTACTGTGATGCTACGACCTGAGAATATTATAATATTTGTAATTTTGTTATAAAACTGCTGTAATTTTTATAACAAAAAAAATATTAAACCTAACCCAAATGCACCCACCTTTAAAAAAAGGGGTTTTCAACACCTTTAATAATAAAGGAAAAAATATTGCAGATTTAAGATATTGTTCCTTCTCTGTTCAGCTTAAGAGTTTTTTTTCAGGAAAATTTCTTCTTCCAAATAGATAGTTGCCCAATGTGGGGTTTAAGTAGGTATGTACCTTTGTCTTTACGACATCGTCTGGTAAATATTAAAGTTCAGAACGAAAAAAACTTCTTTATGAAATTTAAAGTAAAAAAGGAAAGCAAAAAAAAATTTATATATATATATATATATATATATATATATATATATATATATATATATATATATATATATATATATATATATATATATAAAAAAAACGAAATTTAATGGATTTTCTTCTTGCAATTGTGAATAAAAAATTTCCAGATATCAACGTAAGTCCTAGAGGTTACAGTTCATGAAAAAATAGCCAATAATTTTTTTTCTTTGAGATGCCGGGGTGTGACTTTTTTGGGAATTCTAACGTGTTCTTTTTATTGTCATGAATTTACTCTTCCTAAATAT
>JAHBCN010011774.1:0-28340 GCA_019359885.1 Listronotus oregonensis
AATGTTCTGTTTTTTTAATACCTACCGATCCGCAGTTTTATTGCTGTCGGCAGGTATAATCCATAAATGAAGGCAAGAGCTTACACGGTATACTTTGAGACAGACTATACCAAATTATTAATAATATGAATACCAACGAGGTTATGACAAAATAACGGTTAAAAAATGAATAAAATTGTCCGGGGCTCCGCCATTGGTTCATAGTAGTAGCAATCGTTTATCATTGGAAGGGATATTTCGGTCAGTGTTTTAACTGAACCAAGTGTCATTTAAATTAAAAAATCCAATTATTATGAAAATTTTTCTTTTAAACCATGTATGAGGCTGTTTGTTAATTATAGGTTTATATGACATAATATTTTTCTTCAATCAACCGGTATATTGGTCAGTTGCATGTTACATGACATGCTCTTGCTTAAGGTACAGTATAAAAATATAAAACACGACGGTCTTAAAAGCAAACCTTCAGTATTTTCTTGCTGACTTGATTTTAAATTTAATCAGTAATACAATTTTTCACTAACAAAAAATCGACTTTCAGTAAGGAAAAACTTTTTATATGTATATTTTTAAGAGTTTTTGATTCTAAAAAGAAGACAAATATTTGTCCTTTTTATTTTTTAAATATTTTTCATAACAATTTTTAAAAATAAAAAAATGACCTTGATAATGATTTATTTTCAAGGCCATGTAAAACATGTCTAGAGACAGATTATATTTGAAATTTATGTCTAAATATAGATGAATGCTACTAAAATTAGACTCTATTTTGTCGCATGTTCTCAATATATCGCTTTTTAGCGTGTAACAATGTTATCTAAAAAATACGACAAAAGACCTGCTTTATGTAACTACGCCCGTCTTTTATATTTTAGCATGAATTTTAATAAATTAATTCCAAACCACTTTCTTTAATACATATTGTGTATACCTCCGAAAAGAAGGTTATTTATTCTTTTTAACTTTTGAAATATTTTACACTGACGCAAAAAAATATTAATAAAATTTGATTATTTTCTTTTTTTTTTATTAAAGCTGTTTATAAGCAATACATTATTTTGTAAAAATTTTGTTTTTATTTTAAAATGATTGAAAATTTGTGCCTACCAAGTGCTCTTTAAGAACAGAAAAAGGACACTAATTTTTAAGGGTCTCAGCGCATAAGGGGGGGAGGGAGGGTATACGGCCTTTTCACTTTTTGAAATCTCACCCAGCTAGGCTTGTTGAGAATTAAAAGACGTACCGTAAAACGGGGCTACTTGCACCCTTTTTTAGCATATTTTCCCATATACCGTTGTATGTTGTAACTTTGCAGCTTAAAAAAAATTACATTGTCCCGACCTAGCCATGGGGTATCCATGGTGGAGTAAAATTTTTTGTGGGTCCCAAAAAAAATTTTTTTGGGGCAATTCCCCCGATTTAATTAACTTAAAACTTTTATAAAAAAAGCTTATAAAAAAAAAGATATTTTAGACCCATGGCAATAAATTTCGAATAACCCCAATTTAAAAAAATCTTTATTTTAAAGAGAAAAATTTATTTATGCGTCAAAATGCAATAAACTTAAACAGGTTCTATACAAAAATACTTAGAAAAATGTAAAAAAAAAGTTATAAAAAAAAAAAAATAAACACTTTCTCTCGCTTACTAAAGCTTTGGTAAATTAAGGCACATTTTTGAAACATCAAACCCTTAAAAAAAAACACTGGCTAATCGTCAATTTGGAAGTCTTTGTCGGCATCACTGTCATCGAAGGGAGGCTGTTCGTCTTCTGAATCATCGCATCGCTCGCACACGAAAATGGGTCTTTGCTATCTTTATTACAGGATCCACAAATCCATGCTTGACATTTCGTGCATTGAATCCAATCACTTGTGCCTCTGTAATCTTTCCAGTTAATTCTGCAGATAGCACATTGGGAAGACTCGTATTTTCTTATTCTCTTGCTTTTTCTGCTGGAGATTTGTTGTGCGCCTTTCACACCACTACTTGTAGAGGGTTCCGGTTTGTCAGCTGCTGCTGGTGAATCATTCGTGCCCCCCAAGGGAAAATTTTAGAAGCCACAGTAGAATCTGTTTTAAAAAGGGGGACGCATCAGTTCCAGGTTCATTTTTTTTCCCCCCTTTTTTGTCTTTTCTCACCCCCCCCCTTCCACGGTGTTCTTTCAGCAAATCAATCAAGCTGCTGTCTAAAATTCTTTCGACTTCCGCATCTTGCACTCCATCAGGAATGCGCTTCAAAACTTCGTCAGGTTTGCAGGATGCAAGCCGGTGGCTCTAAATCCTGATTTTAGTTTTTTGGGCATTTGGGGGGGTTATTCCTTTTAAACAATTTATCCAGAAGATTCGGAAATTGTTCCTTGGAAACGAGATTTTTTCTCCACTGATCGAGAATCCCCCTCCATTTTTTTTTCATAGGGCAAATACAGCCACATCAAGCGGCTGCATTAAGTGAGGGGCGTTGGCTGGGAAGGGAGTTATGCAGATATTATTGGGGAAACCCCACGCCTTTTATCACTTTTGGTGAAAAGTGACTTGCCAAATTGTCACCAATGAGGACCACTTTGTCGTTATTCTCTCGGGGGTTTATTCGACGTGAGGCGGAAAAAACTCAAAAAAAACCCCGTTTCAAACAAGTTCATATCGAACCATCCGCTCGAACTGCTTGCATATTTCTTTTCCCTTTGGTCCACCTTTCGTCCAGTTTTTCGAAGTTTTTTTATACACTACCATGGGGAAAAAGGGCTCCATTAGCATTTCGCAAACCATTATGTTTTTGGTAGCAGGGAAAAGCTCCTGAACTTTTTTCCCCCTTTTTTTGTATTCCTAGGCACAACCACCTTCCTGGGCCCAGGATCATCTGTTACGTTTGTTTCGTCGTAGTTGTAAAAGTTTTCACTTTTCACTTCCCTAATTGTTAAGTCAATATTGTCGAAGAACTGTAAAATTTCATCTGATCAACCGATGCTCGGGTCTCTTTATGTTAGACGCCATTCTGGTGCTCAACTTATTTCTTTTTATAAATGAATCTAAGAAATCAGGTCCAGGATAGTTATTGTTGAA
The DNA here is from genome assembly GCA_019359885.1 of Listronotus oregonensis. Taxonomy (NCBI): domain Eukaryota; kingdom Metazoa; phylum Arthropoda; class Insecta; order Coleoptera; family Curculionidae; genus Listronotus; species Listronotus oregonensis. The sequence continues at coordinate 3,063 of JAHBCN010011774.1, forward strand.
CACTCTAACCGTTTTTCCCTGTTTGCCAAAAAAATTTTTTGATCACATCTCGAATATAACCCTTTTTGTGAGGGGAAAAACCCCAATTTGCCACAACACCCAATGTCCTCGAAATAAGAGCCTCTTCTTCATCATTTAAAAAAACCTTGGGCGGACTGCTTTCGTGTGCGCACCGGCAAGACGTCGACCTTTTCGTCCGTTCCACTCCAACGTTTGAGCGTTTTTTTTTTTTTACATGCCCGCATTGACAGCTTCTATTGCTTCGCGCATGGCCGTTTCTGTAAAATTTCCCCGGAAGTTTTTTTCCCCGGAGTTTTTTGGTAAGTACGAACCTTTTTTTCGTTCTATTTACCTGTAACAATGGAAACCCACCGTTAAACAAAAAAAAAAAAAAAAGAAAAATATATAAATAAAAAAAAAATGACAGATAAAGGGGTGTGCAAGTTACCCCCGGGGAAGTAGCCCCTTTTTTCGGTACCTTTTTTCTTTTGATTTACGTAGGTACTTCAAAAACTGTTTTTGTTGAATCATGAAGACGATTTTTTGTTTGCCTCTACTTTTTAGTAATAATTCGTCATTACCAGTTTATCTTAAATCTTTTTAATCCAAAAGTTATTTAAAACTTTTATTCCTTAGAAGAAAAAAAACGGAAAATTTACGACAAAATAATAGATTTTTAAATTTTTTAACCCCCTATCACCCTTTTAAAAATTTTAAAAAAAATCATGAAGCTAGATGTACTAAAGACACATGACATATACAGGGTGTTTAAAAAAAATGGACCATCGCTCGTGGGGTAATTTTTTTCTAAAAAAAAAAAAAAAAAATCCTATGCACATGGGCCCGGGGAAAGCATGGTTTCCAAAAAAGGAGTTAAAGTTTCAATTTTTTTTTAAATTTTTTTTTAAAAAGACCTAAATACCACTCAACCGATTTTAATGAAACTTAGAACTTGAAAGTGGTTAATAAAGTGCATAGTTTTAAGAAAAAACTGCTTACAGCTGCGCCAGTGGCGTGCGTACGGGGTAACTGTAAAAATGTATTTAGAGAAAAAATATGTGCGCCACTGACTTTTGCCAATTTTGATGCCCCAGATATGAAGCTTATTAGATAAGCCAAAAAAAATTACCTTTTTGGTTTTTTTTTTGTTTGGGGTTTTTTTTGCAGATATGGTTATTTTTTTAAAAATGTGCAAAGTACCCATTCTCCGGCGTAATGAAAAAAGTAATCGTAGAAACACCATGATTATTCAAAACTATTGTTTTTGTACAATACACAATTGACTTAGTATCAATTATGGACGCAGTATCAATTTTCCATCAATATTTGGGCTGGTGGAAATCACATAATTGGTCCTGTTGTTCTACCGAATCGTCTTGAACAGGAATCATATTTAAATTTTTTTCAAAATGATTTGCCGAAGTTACTACCACTTTTTGTGAGAAATGGTACAAGGGGGTTCCAAATATTTAGCTGACACATACGGTCACCGATGGATTGGTCGTGGGGGTCCGGGGGCCCCCGGCCCACCGGGGTTCCGGAATGAATCCACTATATTTTTATTTGTGGGGTCATTTAAAAGAAATAGTTTATAAAACACCATTAAATACACGAGAAGAATTATTGAAAGAATAGAAAAAACATTTGTCATCATTAGAGAAGATCACAATATTTGCAGAAGAGTAAGAAGATCTTTTTTGGAGAAGGTTAAATGCCAACAACGTAATGGTGGTCACTTTTAAATTTTGTTTAGCTTTAAGTCAATTGTGTATTGTACAAAAACAATAGTTTTGAATAATCATGGTGTTTGTACGATTACTTTTTTCATTACGCCGACGAATGGGTACTTTGCACATTTTTATAAAATTAACCATATCTGCTAAAGGAGACCCTAAAAAAAAAAAAAACCAAGAGGTAACTTTTGTGGCTTATGTAATAAGCTTCATAACTGGTGCATTAAAAAAATTTGGAAAAAACCGTGGGGGGACATATTCTTTCTCTAAAAAAATTTTTACAGTTACCCCGTACGCACGCCACTGCCGCAGCTGTGGGGGTTTTTTTTTAAAAATGCACCCCATTAATACACTTTCAAGTTCTAAGTTTCATTAAAATCGGTTGAGTGGTATTTAGGTCATTTGAAAAAAAAGAAAAAAAAAATTTAAATTTAACTCCCTGTATTTTTGGGAAAACCCTGCGTTTCCGGACCCATGTGCATAGGACTTTTTTATTTTTTAGTTAAGAATTACCCCCCCAGCGATGGTCCATGTTTTTTGAAACACCCTGTATATTTGTTTTATTATAACGAGGAACAATAGACTTTGTTAAAAAATACTTAAACATTTTGAAGCCTAAAAGAAATTAAATTTCCCGCCAAACATTTTTTGAAAAAAATTGTGCTTTATTCGCGCTTCGAAGACCTTTAATTTGACGCAGGCAAAACTAAAAAGTATTTTAATGCGATGAAGATATTCGAAAAAAAACAAACATTTTCTTGATTCAATAAAACGGTTTCTGAAGAACCTGCGTAAAAAAAAAAAGGATAGAGCACGACGAAAAGTGAAAAGACCGTTTACCCCCCCCTTATGCGCCAAGGCCCTTTCCATTAATAAGCCTAGTGCTTTTACTTTACCATCATTATTAAATTTGTTATTAATTTACAGAAACTGTAATAAATAAACTATACTGATGGACAAATAATAGTCTAGGAAACGAACCATTTTACCTAGCAAATTTTTTCAAATGCAAGAATGACTTGAAATTTACATGCCGAAGGGCCCTTTTTCCTTGGGGGGGTTGGCAACCATCTCGGGGGGGGGTTTTTTTTTTTTATTTTGACCGAAAATCGATATAAAAAAAATTAACCAAAATGTTTATGCATTTTTTGTAAAATGCATACTTTTCCAGTTATTCGCGATCAAAAGTCGGAGTTTTGCGTCGATAAAATCAACGTTTTTAATTGGTTTTTGGCAAATAAATCAATAATTACGCATTTTATCGAAAAAAAAAAGTAAATAACAAAATTGTAGCTTTCAAAAAAACGAATATAATGTTTTTTTTTGTAATTGCTGTGGAACCAATACAAACCAAGTTGTGGTTTGTTAACGGTTAGCTGTTATTCATCAAATACAAAATTTCAAAGGCAAATAAACCAAAATCTACGTATTTTTCGAGGAAAACTAGTAATATCTTTTTTTAAAGTATTGGCAAAGACCTTTCTTTTTTTTTTTAAAAAAGTATGTATCAATTAACTGGAGTGACTTATGATTAAAATAAGTTTAGACCAAAATTTTTTGAGTGCAAAAATCTTCGAAAACAAAGCCCTAATTACCACCCCAATTAAAATGAGTCGTAGCCCCCTTTTTTAATTCTCTTTATTTATGTATCATAAATGCATTCTAAAATTTTAACCAATTTAAATTGCTTAATTTCGAAAAAAAAGGAGCTGAAAGTAAAATCAAGTTTTAGAATTTTAATAAAAAATTACCTTTTCTTGAAAATAACTCCAAAACTAAGAGAGATACGTAAAAATTAATAAGGTAACAAATTGTGGTTTTTTGAATTACAAATATTTTGCTTCTTTCTTAATTTACTGTATAACGGAAATTAAGCCAGATATAAACGTTGAAAACGTGTGTGTATAGGCGAGCACACCTTGTTTCAGTCCTTTAAACTAACTCCTTTAAAAAATAAGGATTTTAAACAATTTAATATATAGGACCTTAAAGCTTTAAAAAAAAACCGACAAAATGATTAAAAAAAAACTACAAATCTGAAGGAGTTATGCGCAAAAAACAATTTTTTGGAGCATTCTAATAGCGATGCATTTTTTAAAAAATCCGCGGTTTTGTACTAATTTTTAAGATTGTAAGGGGTGGTTTTTTAAGGATTAAAACATTACAAAATTAAAATAGTAATACTTTTGAGCAGTCACATTTTTTAATTACAACTCTGTGACAATATGTTAACTTTTCTAGGGTAAACAATTTTTTTTATTAAATCCTAATAAGGGTTGATTTTTAAGGGTTAAAATATATTAAATAATGTTTAAAGAAATAAATATTTATTTTTCAATTTATATGAGCCTAATTTTATGTGACTTAAGCTTTAATATGAAAGTTTTAAAGGTTTTTGCAATAAGGGGTAGTTTTCACCCCTAAAAATTAAAAGCGACTTTTAGCATAATAAAGTTGTCGAAGAGGAGGGTGAGTTAAGATTAATCCGAAATTTCCATGCAAAACACTGTGATAATATATTATTTTTTTGGGGTAAATATTTTTTTTTAATCATAATAAGGGTTGATGTTTAAGGGCTGATAATTTCAAATATTGTTTCAAAGAAACATAATACTACTTTTTCAACTTATTTGAGTCAAGTTTTACTCAACTAAAGCTTTAATGTATAGTTTTGTAGATTTTAGCAATAAAGGGTAGTCTAAAAAATAAAGAGCGCCCATCGGCATAATATAGATTTTGAAGAGGAGGGTGAGTTAAGCTTAACCCCAATTTTTTATGCAAATTGCGTTTTGAAAACATTGCCAGGTTTTGCACTTTTTTCAGCTTCGTTTTCGGGACTAAAAGAAATGTAAACACTTATCTATATACAATATATTTTATGTATTTTATGCTAAAATGTCTAAGTGGGCGGCCACAACGAAGCACCGCACATCGCACCGCACATCGCACCGCACATCGCACCGCACATCGCACCGCACTTAGCATTGTACCTTAGCATCCGATATGTGCTAAGCAAATTTAACTATTGAATTCAATGCGTGCGGCCATACCGGCGCACCGCCCCTCGCTTCGCATCGCCCTTGTACCTAGGAGCATCGCACAGTAAATTGAGCTTAGTATTTTTCGGAGCCTCGCACATATCGTTTGTTTTGTTTTTAAAGTTATTAGCGTGATGGATAAGGATAAATTGATTACATTCGCATGTACTCGAAAAAACGTCGACCATCTTTTCTTAAATCCTTATAAAGTGATGGAATTCTCCAAAGTAACTTCGTTTTTTATTTAAAGGGTGTACTGACATCCTTGGTTAATTTTTAATTAAATACCACTTTGTTAAGTTAGTAGCTAATAAAATAGCATCCTCATCTGACGATGATGAGGCCATGTTTAAAAGTAAAAACAAATTACTACGGAAAACGTACTGTGCGCTGTGCGCCAACGTGGACACTTGTCGGCAATGCTCTGTGCGAGGCAGAGGCGATACTATGGTATAGGCTTAGTGCGGTGCGCTGTGCGGTGCGCCGTTGTGGACGTACCCTAACAAACAATAACTAATAAATGATAAAGTGTTTAACCCAATTGGATATTTATTTACCGAGTTAAAGGAGAAATATTACACAGCTAAATAAGGCCAGGCACTAATAATGCTGGCCTTATTTTAACATCTAAGTTTGCGCAGATGCATTGTAAGAAAAGAGAAAAGGTCTCCCTTAATAAGGATGGTGCCTGCCTTTATTTACAGGTTTTAGGACGTGTTTGTCCATGTCTTATTTTAAGTTCGGAACTGTGGCAAAATAGTTCAAATAAACCATAATAAAAAACAAGAAAATAAGGAGGCAACTGTAAAGTTCCTATTCTCCCCCTTTGCTTCAAATATTCGACGCAAACAAACTTGTTTACTAATTTTGATGGTTAAATTCGATATGGCTGTTTTTGAGTAATGGCGTCGTTTACAAAGTGAATTTTAGAAAATGCGGCTTATGTACCAATAAGTTTCGATTTCAAAGGAGCAAAACACAGGAGTTTTGTATTGATTTAATAATACCTAAATACGTGTTTTCAAGAAAATTTTCCAGAAAGTATTTTTTATACTTTTTTGTTTTATGGCTGTGAAGGTAATAAAAAAGAGATAATTTTTTTAAACTTTATATATTTTCTGCTATTTACGTTAATGCATTGTATGTCTAAACAGTAAGACTAGAAAAAAAAACCTTTTTTTAACTTTCTTGTTTTATGTATTTCATACAACTCTAGGGTTTTGCTAAACAGTGATATACAGGGTAATTTATAAGGAAATGTCAATACTTTAGGTACGTACTCAGGGTCCAAAAATAAACCTAAAAGTCTATACAAATATCGGTCCGTAAGGCCTTTGTTTCCGAAATACAGGGTGTGTAAATACAGTTTTTATTTGATTTTTCTATTTTTTAAATAAAATCTATGATAATGTAAATATTGAGTAAAATTTGTTATCCGGGAGTTTTTTGGTATGACGGACGCGAATCTAATCTTAGTACGGCTCCTACTTGTAGAGGGTGCCACCTACACGTCTTTTTACTATTTTGAACAATCACAACTTTTGGATACGGCACTGTATTACATTTTTAAGTTAATTAAATAACTGTTTTGTCATTTTTACGTCAAAAAGGTATACCTGTTAAAAGTCGATATGAGCAACCGTTTTCGAGATATTTGGATTTAAAAAATACCACGCATGACACGCATCTGATTTTATTATAACAAAATTTAAAAAAAAATAAACAAAATGTATAATTAAACGATATGTATTTTAATTTTCAATAAAATTATTGTTCTTAAATTATGTTTAGCAAAACATAAAACAAATTTTAAACAAATATATAAAAAAATATAAATAAAACTTTTAACTTCCTGTATATCGGAAACTAAGGCCTTGCGGACCCATATTTGTATGGACTTTCATGCTTACTTTTGGACCCTGAGTATGTACCTAAAGTATTGACATTTCTTCATGAATCACCCTGTATACTATTTGCACGTTCTACGGGAAATCTTTGATCTCCGCAGTAACATCAGAATGATGACATTCATCGTCACTCAAAAATCCAGGATGTTGCCAATCAAATTTAATGTTGTGCTGTCCAGTACCAGGTAAAACACTACCAACACGTTAACCACAAAGATAGCCTACTTCTTGGCAATAACTAGAAAAGAAAGTTTATAAGATACGAAACTCTTCAAATAGAGATCACTTGATATACTGCACATATAAGGTAAATTTAGTAAAGCAATGGTTAATTTAAAAGGTTTTAATAATAGTTGTATTTTTAGATAGATTTATAGATAATCTGAAATCTTTAATTTTTGAACACTTTTTTAATGCCTTCTTTATATTTTTTGATGCAGTTTAATATTGGAGCTTTCTTCTTCTTCTTCCCTGGAAGCCGTGTAGATTTATTACCGGAGACGGCACAGCCTCTTGGGCTTTTTGTGCCTAATCTACAAGCTTGTATAACCCCGAGACTGGTTGGATGATATATTCCTGTGGGCTTATTTTCGGTTGCCCAAATAATGCCTGTCCTTTGTGATTCAACGCTTTTGCATTCGCAGAGGATATGGTAGGCTGTTTCTTTCCCCTCGTCGCACATTCTGCAACTTGGGTCCCCATTGTATGAGCCTATCTTGTGTAGGTGTCCTCTTAGGTTGTCGTGCCCTTTTAGCAGCCCTTCTGTTATGCGAGGTCTTTTCCTCTTTGTCTGAGTAATTCTTCCTTCGTTCTTTTGGATGGGCCCCTTATCAAGCCTTTTGCATGTCTAATTCCACTGAGGCTTTTTTGTAATACAGAACTGTGTGTTCTAGTGGAATGGAGAATTGGAAATTCTTCATTTCACTGTACACGCCCGCTCTAGTTCCTGCTCGGTTTTGGAACCATCTGTATACCAGATGATGTCGCCAACCGTGCCGGGAAGATCAGGTTGCTGCCACTCACTTCGATCTGGAATTTTTACCTCAATTTTTTCTTAAGTGAGTATTGGGAAATCATCTGGTCTGTTCTTCGTCCAAGATGTGTCTTTGGAACTTTAGGAATCATCTAGATATTTTCCCTTTTTCACTGTGTACCTGTTTGAGCTTCAGATCTCTTTTACCTTGGTAGTTTGCTCCTTGTGCTTTTTGCATAGATTGTTCTTGTTTGGTAATCTTACATTATTTAAAGTTTCTTACCTGGAAAGTTTATTCACCAGCATAAAGTCTGCTATATTAGGTGCAATATTTAAGCAGTACCGGATGGGCCCTGTAGAACTTTCAAATTTTAATTGTTTGCGATAAGCTCTGGATTGTAGTTAGTAAGAAACCTAATCTATCTAAAGAAGGTGCAAACCTTTGTATCTAGCTCTCAACAAAGTATTTTACGTGCTAAATACAAATTTAGTACTGTATTTAGCAGAACTAACTACATAAATATAATGAATTTTTTATAAATAACACAGGTCAACATTTGATCTAAGCGGGAACACCAAAAGTGGTTAGGTGCTACTAGGGTTTTTGGGGTCGCCGATCACGATGAGAGGGTCGGTTAACATCCATCACAACAGGTTTAAGATCATTTGAAGGCTGAGTGAAGAAAAAATCATCGGAAAGTCTGGAAAAATGCATGCATATATTTTCGAAGTCGCTGAATCCGAATCCGACCGTTATTTACACTTTGAACCTATCTATATGCATACATTTTTTCAGATTTTTCCCATGCTTTTTCTCCACTTGACCCTGAAATGATCTTGCACCAGACCTAATGAAGGCTAACTAACGTCAGATTCGGACATACGTACGAATTTTTTCAGATTTTTCGAATCGTACTTAACATTTTTATCCCATAATCACTTTAAAATAACCTTGAAATGACCTTTAATGACCTCTAGTAGAGTTGAAAATAAAAGCTGGATTCAGATTTAGCGACCTTGAAAACATATGCATGAATTTTTCCAGATTTTTTAAAGTTTTTTTTTCAGCTGACCTTCAAATGACCTGAAATCTGACGACCCCAATAACCCTAGTAGAACCTAACCGCTTTCGGCGTTCCCGAGTAGATCAAATGTTGACCAGTGTAATTTTTAAATATCTAAAAAGGCTTATACATGTTTACAATTTTTTTCTGATTATATTAGCGTTTTTATGTTAAAAAATATGTAAGCTTCTTATTTTTTATAGCTTTTTCCAAATTAAAACTCTATTTTTTAATTCTGTTCCCTCTTTCAACGAAATATATTTAGTTCATAAGGCTTGGTTATTTCTAATGAGCTTATGGAACGTTGACTGTAAAATTTGACTCACAAATACGTTTGCTTTTTAAAATTTCCCTTGGCTTTTTTTATAATACCTCAGGACGTTTAAATCCTAAAGTTTATTTTTTTCTCTTTAAAATTTTTTTACCACAGATTGTTAACTGTGACATAAACTTTATAGTATTTGACAATGTGGGTAAATTAAGAAACCCTTAACTAAACAAACAAGCAAGAGTAAATTATATAAATATACCCTTACCTAGGTACTTTATCCCGTTTTAAATTACCTAAACACATTTAGGAGGTACAAGGTGTCTCAAAATAAAGTTTCTATTTGATGTATCCATATAAACGATAAGTTAATATATTTTGAAAAAATAATTATTCATTTTGAAAATACATAGTTTAGGAATTAATTTTTCATAAATAAAGTTCTTTCAATAAAAACCTACACGCTTGCGGTAATTATTTAAACGAACAGTAAAAGAGGGACCACAAAAACAGCATATTTTTAGCCTATTTTCTCACCCTTGCCAGAGACCTTCAAAAAATCCTAAAAATATTCTGCATATGTCAATGTATCAGTAATGAAAAATCAAAATGAGCATATTTTTGGTTTTTCGAAAAATGTAATTAAGGGTGATGATGACGCAAAACTAAAATATATGAATAATATCAATACGAATAAAAGTAATTCTAAATGCAACACGTAAAATAAAATCTTAAACTAGAAAATAGTTTATTTTTATATTAATGGGAGCGCAATATAGTCCCCTAAATATGAAAAGAAAACAAAAAATTACTTGAAAAATCCAGGAAAAACTACTAAGATATTCTAATTTTTTAGATATTCAGATCGTGTACCTCCCATCAGTACCTGTTTAAAGAAATCACCCCTATAACGAGGGGGTAAACTACCCCCGAACGTGATAACATACGAAAATATCATAGCAACATAAAAAACTGTCGAATATTTTAGAGTAGATCTTACTTTCCTCATCAGAAAGATGAAGCTGACTTTATTTAATTATTTTAAACTTTTTTTTAATAAAAAATCAACCCTCTTAGGAAGTAAAATCATCCGCTAAATATATAAAAAAATAAAAAGTCACTCGAAAAATCTAGAAAAAACTACTAAGGTATTTTAAATTATTAGAAATTTAAATCAAGTGCTTTTCACCAATATCTATAAGAAAACCACCCCTATTACTAAGGGGTGATCTACCTCCGAACATGATAACACACGAAAATATCATAGCATTATAAAAAAACTTAAATATTTAAATAAATCTTAGCTTTCTGTTCAAATAGATTCAGCTGACTTGATCTAATTATTTCAAAGAGGGTTGGTTTTTGGAAAAAAAGTTTAGAATAATTAAATCAAGTCAGCTTAATCTATCTGAAAGAAAGTTTCTTATATTGCTATGATATTTTCCTATGTTATCATGTTCGGGGGTAGTTCACCACTTTGCTACAGAGGTGGTTTTTTTTAGAGACAATGGTAGGAAGTACACGATTTGAATTTCTAATAACTTGGAATACTTTAGTAGTTTTTCCTTGATTTTTCAAGTAAGTTTTTATTATTTTCATATTTTGGGGATGATTTCACCATCTATGAGGATTGATTTTTTTTAAATTTTTGAATAATTAGGACAAGTAAGCGTAATCTTTTTGATCAAAAAAGTAAAAACTTTTATGAAATATTCGAGATGAGAAAAGAGGCTAACTTTGCGGCCACTCTTTCCCACGGCGGGTCGCCTTGTAGTTCCGTGATGCCTGCCATTTTTAAGTGAATATTTTCTGTGCGCCAGAGATAACCGATTATTTGCATACACTTTAGATTGAAAATATCCCCGTAAAAAAAACATTAGAGCTTAAATCAGGACTGCGGGAGAGGGCAATTTATGTCACCTCTCCTTGTGATAAATTTGGTATCCTGAGGCTTTAATTCTTGCACCAGCTGGCTCTTGTAGGATTTCACTTTAAATTGTTGCGCAAAATTCGGTGTAGTGAGGAGCTATGTAGCTAAGTGCTTAGCACTGTCCACAGTTTTATTTGTTTTTGATGACTTTGGTCTTCAGGATTTTGGTTTATCTATTGTTAAACCGGTCTCTTTAAATATCTTGGCCCATTTTTGAATGGGGGTAACACTAGGTGCATCATTTAAATTACGTAAACAACCTACTCATTTTTTCCGTGCTATAATCGCCGAATCGGAATTTTTGTAAAAATCTCTTACACAGAACAAGTGATACGCTCCCGAAATAGCTAAATTTCTATAAGCCAGGCAGTCGACTGACATTCCCCCGCATGTTACAGATCCATTACACTTACGCAGTAACCTAAACAAATACAAACTTTTTTTGAGACACCCTGTACTAAAATGGTTTGCATATACAAAAATAATACCCTAAAATAAAATATATTTTATGTTTTTATTTCAGATCAGCCATTAGTGGCTCCATTCTGCTGAACAAAGCCTACTTTGTTGTAAGTATTTTTAAAATAAGTTTTATCTTTAAACAATCAAAATACATTTTTTTAAAATAATTGTGTAATTACTTACCCCCCCCAACTACCTAATTTATATTGCCTGAGATCAAAAACTAGCTTTTAAAAAAAAAGTTTTTTTTTTAAGCTGTTTTTATAATTATTTTTAAATATATTTTTGATTAAAGGCTGACGTAAACTCATATTTTTAAGCTTTTTCTACCCTTATTGTTTAAAAATTACCGAAGAAAGTTACCCCTGCGACGGCCTGTATTTCAAGCATTTTTTGAGTTTTTTTTTTGACGAACAACGAAAAGATAGAACTTTGGGGTTCTTATCATTTATTTATTACTATTTTAAGATTATATGTATCAAATTTCAAATAAAATTTTTTATTAGAACGGAAGTCGAACCACTCTGAAGACAACCCGGCCTCGAAAACAAGGACGCTAATTTTCTTCACGATTTCGACTGATTGGCTTATCTAAAAAAAAAAAAAAACAGCAGTTTAATCTAGAAGCCTGAATGCATGAAATAAACTAAAATCAGGTGCAAATATTGAAAATTGGTTTTCTGGCAGACTGCTGTTTTTTTTTCAAATTTCATAATTTTTTTGTATTTTTTCGTTACAAAAAAAAAACTCAAAATTTGTAAATAATGTAGGGTCATCCAATGCGTTTACATGTGCTGAGTCTGCTTTATAAATTTCAAGTGAATCGGTTAAAACCCTTTTTTTAAAATTAGGGTGGGGAAAAGGGTTTAAAAACGGTTTTTTTCAATTACAGTTAAACCTATAAAATCTTAACACCATAAATTTTTAAAATGGTCATGGGGATTTAAGGTTTTTTATAACATGCGTGCTTTGGGTTTTCGGCACTCGTTGCCAACGTATGGAACGGGATCCGAAGCTAAGACGAACACCAGGCTTAACTCAAGGGGTTAACAAACCGGGGCCAAAAGAGTGAATGACATCCCCGGCCTTAAACAGGTTCCAACGGGGCCTCTGGGGCGGGGGGACCTCTCAGAGTATTTCCTGCCCGGGAATGCGGGGCTTTGCCGTGGTGGAAATATTACTTCCCCCGCTCCAAACAGGAAAACGGACAGAAACCCTTTCATAGGCAAAAAGTGACAAAGGTGCGCTGACCAAAAGGGAAAACCTTTTGAGAGGGGGCCACCCAAAACCCCAAGCAGACCAAAAGGGGCCCGGGCCAAACCGGGGAAATCCGTTTTAAAAGGTGCCCCTTTAAAACCCCCCTTTTTACGGGGGAAAAACCAATCCATACCGAACAAACGGGGGCTTAGGAAAGGGGTCCCCGAATCCATACAGGGGCCGCTTTTTTAGGGAAAAAGGGGTTTCCCCGGCTTTAAGCAAAAAAGGATAGGATTTTTATAGGGGAGGCCGGAGATACGGCCGAAGGAACCCTCTGGTTCCTGTAACGTACCCGGTAGCTACCCACTCATAAACCGGGAGAGGGGGGGCATGACGGATCTAATCGTCTGCTCGTCATACTTTCTGGAGACAGGGACACCAGGATAATTTTTTCCGTTCCCGGGAGCGACCCGAGTAAAGGATATGTAAAACTCTTCTCTCTCTCCCCCTCTGATACCGGTTTATTAAAATCTGATCCCATTGGGAGAAATATGAAAAAGGGGTGAGCCCACTAGACCGAGCGGTGCTGGAGGGCGTAAACTACTGTATCGTTATAACGACTTCGCCAAAAACATTTTACCAGCATATCTACACATGTTTGGGGAAACAATTTATTTTTTTAAAAAAAACCCATCACACGGGGTTTAAACCCCCTTTAAAAAAGTTGAAAAATAAAATTTTACGTGTTTTTTTTTTTAGGTTGTAAATTGTTTTTTTTTTAAAATATATTTTAATTTTAAAAAATTTATTATTAAATTTTTAAAAATTTATTTTTTAAATTAAAATTTTTAAATTTTAAAAAAGTTTTAAAGAAAAGTTTTTGGCTCCCACTCACCAAAATATGTTTTTTTCGACGTCTAATGGCGATATTTTTTTCCAATTAAAGTCTCAAAACTTTGGATATTAAAAACTAAAACTAAAAATTTTCAAGTTTTAATGTAATATCCTCAAAATTTCGAAAACTTTTCTCTTATCGGTTTAGCATTTTGCGGTTTTTTCGCGGTTTTTATCATCCCTTTGGGAAAAGTTTTTTGGGGGGGCCGGCCGGGAGGAGACCCAAAAAACGAACACTTATGAATATTGTTTTACTTTTGCGAATGCACGACAATCGGGCATTAGACGACCCTTGTTGACTAAGACAGATTATTTGAAACAGCAGTGGCGGAGAGTTTATAAATAAAAATAAAAAGGTATTAAAAAAACCGACCTCAAATAATTAAGTCAAAATTATAAAATAATATTTTTTATATATTATACACTAAATTATCAAACAAAAATTAAATCAAAAGAAGGTACGAAGCAAATTAGGGTCCAGAATTTTTGAGGTCGGTGACAACATCGTTTTTATTTTGTATGACGTTTTATATTTAATGACTTTGCTGGCACTAATTAAAAAAAAAACTTGCAGGCCCCTAGTATGTCTCGTAACTACTTTTAATTTCATTTTGGTTGGTTAATTTAGTGTACGGGATGTCCCAAATTCGAGCCTTATCATTAAGATCTCGGAAACTTTAAGAGATATAAAATCACTTATATAGAGGCAAAGTTGCGCATGTTGATGCTGATCCAAATGCCTTTTATATTTTAAAAATTTTGAATACTTCTGAAGACTTTAAAAAAAAACTGAATATTCGCGATTTCATTTTTTATTTCTCTCTTTAAATAAATATAACAAAATAAAGTTCACATTCTTATGGCTACTTATTCTGTTTTACAAGACAGTGATTTACACACCGACGTTTCGTCTTTGAGCTGCCATCATTGACTTGGTTTTTTAAATACGGTCCTGGATTTTTTATTACGGATTTTAAGAGCTTTTAAGGTCTAAAAACCAATGATGTATCGCACTTATTCGAGAAAATCATTTTAATAATTCTTTGGTAAGTTCTTACCAAAAATCTATTTTTTGTCTCTCTCTAACACATGATTTCTTACGAAAATTGGCTTTAATATGAATATTTTTTGAATAAGTGCAAAAAATCATTAGTTTGGGAACCTTAGAACCTTTTAAAATCTGTAATAAAAAATCCAGGGCCGTATTTTAAAAAACAAAGTTGATGATGGCAACTCAAAGACGAAACGTCGGTGTGTGAATCTAATAACACTGTTTTGTAAAGCAGAAAAAGTAGCATTACAAAAATTTATTTTAAAATATCTATCCAATTAGAGTGATAAAAAAATAAAAATTAAATCGCTAATAAATTCGTTTTTTTTTCAAATATCTGAAATGTTTTAACTTTTTAGCTGGCATTATCAGTATCAAGTTGCGCAACTTTGCCTCCATTTAACCGACCTCGTATTACTTTAAGTTTCCGAAATCACAAAGATTAGGCTCGAATTTGGAACACCCTGTATATATAAAAAATATTTTTGCATAATTTTAAGTTTTTTTTTGAAGTTCTTTGACTTTTTTTAAATAACCTTTTTATTTTTCAATTTTTTAGCTTGTATTAATAAGCCAGGTCGTTTTACAGTTACACGTATTAGTCCATATTATAAAAATTACTGAACCTACTTTTATAACGTCTTTACTGTTACTAGAGTTGAGGTAACAGTAAGTTAATAAAAAAAATGATCATAATGTGATTAATAGTTTCGGAGAAATGCGCGGACAAACATACATACAAACACACAAACAAATATACATACAAAGATATAAACATACAGCGATACAAACATACAAACCTACATAGATACAGAGATACAAACATACAAACATAGAGAGATACAAATATACAAACATACAATCATAAGATTATTTTGCGGTTATATATTATTTTGTTTCGCTGGAGTAACTAAAATGGTGGTGAAAATGTTATCTCACCAAAAACACAAGTGTGGTCTACAATTTTTTCTCCTACTTTTTGACTTGGCAAGTTTTTTAACGATCTATCTGTATTAAAAATGTTTCTCTTTATTAATACAAACAGTTTTTTTATTACAGACACAGCAGTAAAAAACTTGCCAAGTCCAAACAGAGTGTAATAAAACTCTGGACAAAACTCGGTCCAATTTTAGATCCTAGTACTATAAGAGTCCGAGATTTTTGAATAGGAACTTGGCCCTTACTTTACATATTACATCAAAATAGACCAATTACAAATCTATTTTTACCATATATTCCTGGGTTATCAAATAAAATTCAACAAATAGGTAATAAATTTATTATTCGTACTATCTTTAAAACACAAAACACTACTAGATCTCAAGTAAAAAAACAAAACCATAAAACATAAACGAAAACACAAAAAATGTTATTTATAAGATCCCTTGTGAATGTAATATCGGTAAAACTTCCAGACCATTAGCTAAACACATAAAAGAACATGAAACATACATTAAAAACACAGAATTCCACAAATCAAAAATCTGTCTACACGCGTTTCATAACAACCAACGAGCTGTTAGTTTAACTAGAGAAAGCATCGATTTGACTTAAGCGTGGCATCATAAACGCACATAAAATTCACCAAAACCCGGGAAAATGGTAACTACAGACACTATTTTGTCGTAAAGGGTGGTTGCCAAGTATCTTTCTGTTTCATTTACTTGATAGTATGTTATGGTTCAATTTTACTTAATTTAGTTCTAAAATTACATCAAAATAAGCTCTGCCATTGTATTTTAAACGGTGAATAATATTTGTTATAGTTATTACTATAAAGTATAACACAGAAAAGTAATGTTGTCAAAATACTATTTTCTTTTTGGACAGCTACTAATAAAGGCGCGACAACGTGACAACAGCGGATTTTGCATAGAGCACAGACAGATTCAATATGGCGTTTTAGTCTAAATGTTTTTTGTTGTTTGAGTAATTTTTGTGACAATTGAATAAATTTCAGTTTTGTGTAAGTACTTTTAATAAATTAAAATGGTAAGGCAGTGCCAATTGTGTAAAGTGACGGATATGATTCTTGAATTATCATTTCACAAGTAAGTACAAACTATGCTTGTACCATTCTATCGCCAATAATAAACAAAAACATGTTGGGCACAGCTCTCGATTGCGTTTATGGATGAAATGCTTTCTCTATCTATGATGTTAGATCATTGATAACAACCACGTAATTAACTGGAATGCTTCTAGTATTTTAGCAAAGGAAACTTGTTTAAAAAAACCTAAACTAAAAGAAAGTGCATTTATATTATTAAATAAAGATAAATGTGTAGCATCAATTTCTGTTAATTTAAATAATACATGGTTACCTATGCTTGATGCTAAAGTAAATTCAGGTAAATTTAAAATCAATTAACACAACACATCACCGTTTTTGTCTTTTTAAAAATTATAAATATACCAGTCAAATAAACTAATATGTCTTTTATGACAAAACTTTTGATTCCAAAATTTGATAAGTTTAAATTTCTTTTCATTTTGAAAACGATGACTAGTGTTCTTAATTTTTTGGGTTTTAGGGTTTTTTTTGTTTTGTTTCAGACGATCTGCAAGTCCATAGGGGTCAATAGGGCTGAGCAGGCTCAGTTCGTTATACCCCGGGACCTGGACCGAAGTGGTCCCATTTTCCAAAAAGTAGTAAGGCGAGTATCCCAAAGAAAACATACTAAAAAAAGAAAATAAGTTTAATTTTTTTCTTTTTTTCTTTTTATTTGCTCTCGTATATAGCGTGCAGGAAATAAAATTTTAAGTGTTTATATTAAAATGTACAAATACTATTTTTAAATAATTATACATAATCTGCAAAACAAAAAATATATATTTATGCTAAGGCTCTTAAAACTGCATTAGTTTCCAACGGCACTGTTTACAATATTAACATACAAAGCCTTAATAGCAAGATCGCAAGTATAGCAGGAATAAAAGTGGCTATACAGTAATAAAGCAGGACGTAAGCTAACATTTCGTTTATGCTGACGCTAATAAAATGCCTTTCTGGCAAAACGTTGTAAAGTGCTCTATTATGGGAAGCAGCAGGATATTTTTTGTTGTAATGTAACGGAAGGATAATAATAATACCCATATTATGCCGGCAATAGTTATCGGGGTACGAGGTGTCCCAGAAAAAAATGTTTTGGCTCCTTTTTAAAATAATTTTATTTAAAAGTGGTACTAAATGTAATATATGTAATAGGGTAGCCGCTTTTTTTCATAGGTGACCTTAGTAAGTTTTAAATAAAACTTATTGAAAAAAAAAAATAAGACACTCTCAAGAACGAACCAATATTAAAGAAGCCCTATTACCAAAATTTTATTTTTTTTTATTCAGATAATTTCCTTAACTATTCTTGGGGATTTTTCTTTTAGAAAAAAATATTGTAAAAAAGATGGCTGTTTTACGTTTTTTTATTAAATATGAGAATATTTACATACATAATCCTGTACAAAGTATATTTTTATTATAAAAATATTTTTTGTAAAATCGTATCCAAATAATTATTTTTCAATCTTTATCTTGATGTTTGAAAGATAGTTTTTTACGCACACATGCGTAAAAGAAAAATAAATTAAAATGTACCGAATTTCAACTCATTTATTATATACATTAATAATACAACCTTTTATATCAAAGAATTGTACATGGGTCGCACATATAGTTCGTTATGTCAGTCCATTTTTATTAACAATTTTATGTTGTAAAATGGTCCGTTTGGGGCTTAAAACTAGCCCGGTATTAACAAGAAAAACGTAACTGAATTTATAACTTTCTAAACAATTAAACAATTATACATTGTTTAAACAAAAAATGGGATAAAGAACCATGCAGGTATATTTTTATAAATATGTTTTCGCAATCGCTGAACATCTTTTTTGAAATAGTTTGGTTTCAAAAGTTAATAGTCAATCATTAACAATAATTCTGGCTTAAAATATGTTGAATGACATTATGTAAAGAAGCTAACACTTGAATCCGGGAATTACCGGCAAAAGAAACGGGAGTAGCACTAACGGCAGCGTAATAATTCTTCTTCCCCAAAATTTTTCTTGCTATCATCCGGTTCTTTTGGATAGAATTATCTACATAGCATTCTGCAACGAAAGTTGAACCCCAACCTCCGTGTCTTATCAGCATCGATATGTTGAAAGTTGGCCTCTTCTCTGCAAGGAAGGTCGCAGAACACCGTCTACAGCAGTGCCCAGTTTAAGCGTTTGCGTTTGGGAAGTCCAAGGAATTCGGCAATCTTTTTAGGTATAGAAAAAATAGTATTTATACCCACTCGTTGTGTAATGCAATTTAAATTTCTATACGCGATAAAAAAATCGATTGTGATCGATACATATTTACAAAAACTGACCGAAAAACTCACTTTTTCTATATTTCCCTCTGATATTGTAAATATTTTGGAAACATTGGTTTTTGTATTGGAAATCGTGATTTTAATAAACGATGTAGCATCATTAATGTTTTTTATCTGTAAATAAGTCTATTTTTTTCTCCTACGGTCTCCAAAAATTCCAATGATTAACACCATTTTCTTTAATAAATAATTTTCGTGGTAAGGTGCTTTAAGAACTTTTTTACCTCTTATCTAGAAAATATTTTGGATATAACCAATTGACTTTTTTTGAGAAATGCGTATATTTACTGATGCCCACATTGAATAAATTCTCCATAAAGTAAAGAAATAGCTGGGACAAGTAAGCCAAAATAACTTTTTTGAAATATTTTACTCTCTTTCTGCACACCAAAAATTTAATTTTTCTTAAGTTTTCTGATACAATTTCTTCGATTTCTAAGGAATTAGAGTGCGTAAAGTAGCTTTTGCGTCATTTTCTATATCGAAGTTTTAAGATTCGTTCGGAATATTCTCGTAATCACACATATTTGTATTTAAAAATATAAAAATAATACTTTTACCACTTTAACTGACGAATCGTGACATTCGACAAAGTTTGATTTATTGTGTATGGTAATTTGAACATTATGGAGATCATAAAAAACTTTTTTTAAAATAATATTAATACCACATAGATTTAACATCGCGTGCCTAAAACACTACTTTTTCGCAACATGTATCGAAAATATTATCTTTTGCAACAATGTATTATGTCAGGTCAAAAAGACTTACACTTGTTGTGTGCCACCGAATGCAGTAGTCACCGATGACACAAATTATTATTAAATTTGGTTGCTATAATGGCTGTAGCACTTAGTTTTACAATTTTGTTTTATTATTTTCAAACTATTTTTAAATTAAATTCCTTTTTGGTTTATTTAAATTATTTATTTAGTTTTTTTTATAATATTAACTGTCACTGAATATACTAAGATTTACTAGAGACTAACTTAATTGTATGGCTAACCTAAAGATACTGATTGCTTGAAAAAATACTGCTAGATACTTATTTTTCTACATTGGGGGTTGTTTTGACCACTAACACTAGGGGCGGAGCCATTTTTAAGATTGGAAATTTCCTTTGTCCCTTTGTATGTAAGTACTATTTGAAAAAGATCAAGTGTTAAAATATTAATTTGGGGTGTTTACGATCGAGTATACAATAACCTATTTAGGGTTTTATAGTTCTAAAAGCTTTTTAATAGTAGGGTAATAGATTCTTAGTTTAAAGGAAACATTTATTATGCAAAGGATAAGTTTAAATTACTTTTACGTGTTTTTAGAAATATCTACCCTTTTATTAGGGTGTTAAAAGTCTTGGGAAATGTAAATAATGATTATAGAATATTTGGGGTTTTTGACAATAATGTTAATTCTGAATAATGAAAGTAACTAATAAAAATGTGTTATCGTGATACGTAAAAACTATAAAAAACATTAATTATTATAAAAGGAAATTCCGTCTTATAATGTATTATCACATTTATAATAGAATATTATATTTGATCTTGGTTGGATCACAACACACTGCATTATTTGTTTTTACTTTTCACTATTAATAAGCAAAAATTTAATATCTTATATAAGTTTAAATTTAACAATTTTTAACATTAAAACCAACATTAAGCTACCTTCGGATATATCGAAAGTGGACACTAATTTTGATTTGTTATTGTAACATCCCACCTACATTTTTGGAATCTAGGGATTTTTTTTCAAAATGACTTTAAAATAATGCTACGTGTTTGATAAAATTAAAAAATTTTAATTTCGTTTTAAATTTTCAGTTTATCACTAATTTGAAAAAAAATTATTGATTGTATTTTCATATAGCTTTTTTATTTTTATACCAATCCAACGTTGCAAAATTTATCATTGTGGTCAGAGGTCAAAATTGTGAAATGCGATGTATTTAGTTTTATATTTATATTTTTTATATTTAATATTTTTTTAAATAGGATATTATTTCTTTTCAACTTAGAACATGAGTAGGTAAAGTGATATATAAAATATTATTTTTTTAAATATCATAAATTAAAATTTTATGAGCTTGATAGTCCGAAATTAGACAAAACTGTTCCTATACCAATTTTAAAACTGTTTTTAGAAAGTCAAATAATGTATTCTTATGATTTGTGTTAAGATTCGCATTTTCCATAATTTTTTTTTAGATATAACATTTTGTTAACTTTGCGTTTTTAAACTTTTATTAGCACTAAAGTAGGTTTAAAATGTACATTCAAATTTATTTCTCAATTTTTCTATTGTTAAATATAGTTCAAAGCCCTTACTAAGACTAAAAGTGTGTCGCTTTTCCCCTATTTTTACATTTAATTTTTAAAAAATGACTCCCTTTTTTCTCCCACATATCTTTCCGACGAATCTAATATAGGCTATTCGACAAAAAAGAAATGGGGCTTTTGACTTTCAACGCTTTGCTTGGTGTAATTTTCTAACAACCCCATCCTATATAAAGCGCAGCCGAAAACTATCCGACCAATTTCGAAATAGTGCACCCCTTCAAGACTTTACCAAATACTAGATAGGATAACGAACAGGGTCGGATTGCAATATTTGCTAAATTTCTATCTTAGTAATTACATTTTTAAGTATAATTTAGGTATCTTTGCCTCGCCTTTTGTCACATTAGAGACAAGCGAAACGTATGTCCTTTTTTATATCTTGGGACAGTCAACAAATGCTTAAAGCCCAAGTACTAACGTACCTTACGAGATTTACAAATTTAGGGGATAAATAGAGAAAAAAAACCTCTGCAGGTAAAATATTCCACAGCCTAGACAGGCATGGATGAAAGAACGGAGTGGGAAGTATAAGGCTTTCTTAGATAAACTGTAAAGGAATATAGGAAAGTAGCACTTCATGTTAATCTATTGTGAGCAGCGAGGGAAGAAATAATATTGGCTAATTTCTTGAAATAGAACCCGTAAAAATACCTGTGACATGTTTTCTACAGCCTCTAATATGCCATTTGCAAACGGTGGGAACAGTGGGTATTCCAAGCAAGTTTCAATTTGAAATGCATAGGGGGTATACAGATTAGAATGAGAAAAATAAATTTGGAAAACGAAAAAATTTGGTCTTTTAAGATCTTTTACAAAGAAATGGTTAAAATATGTCAAATTTTGTTTATTAAACTAGCTTCCTTGCATATTTTAAATGATTGTATTTTAAAGTTTATTTTTAAAAAGACAATACACGAAAAAAACTAAAAAATCAGCAATTCTCCATCGCAAAAATGAGAAATGTAAAAAAAATCAATTTTCAAAATAAAAAAGGGAAATGTCCAAGTTTACAAGGTCAAGTATCGAAGTTGTAGTATTTAATTTGTTTTGTTTCAGCAGAACACTTCCAGAGCTGGCAGATCTTTAAATTTGGTAAAATTAAAACCGATACATTTACATCGACATTTCTTGTTCTTATAATTTTGCTGATGGATTTTTCTCGTTTTTGTTCTGTCTCATATTTTAGACGCGGCTACTAGCGACTGTGCCGTGTTCTTCCACAAGAGATGTCTTCATAACAAAATATAGATGTTGCTTTACTGTGATCTTTAATTAAGGTTATTATTGAAAGGGCGTCCACAAGGTTAAATGATACTGCAGAAATTGTTTGTTCATAAGTAAATGATAAGTATTTGCAGACATTTTTTATGACAGCAAACATAATAGTGTTTATGAGACATTTAATTAAACAAAGATTTTTGATGTCCCAATTCAATATTAATTGAAAGTACTGTGAAAAAGATATCTGCGTTATCATGCGCTTGTTGTGTTACGATTTTCATAGCTTTTTTTGTTATTGTGTTTCTGGTAGCATTCTGAGAATAACTTTATTTTACTTATAAGTTCTGAATCATCCTGTATAATAACCTAGTTTTGAACTATAAAAAAGAATTACTGAATTATCGTCCACACAGTAATAATCCTTTTTCAGAGCTGGGATGGATCCTTTAAAAAAGTAATCGATTACCGGATCGGGATCCTCGTAAAGCAACCAAATCACCAAAACAAATAACGGTTCGTTTTTTAAGAAAAGATGTATTGAATCCAGAGAATTGGTTCCTATTTATTAAATCACGAATTCGGATCATCTTTAGTTGTTATACTTACAAATGGTAACTACAATAGGAATAATCCTTTATAATCCAGATGATAAATCAAGCGTCAAAGATTTTAGCACGGAGCTTGAGCCGCGAAATATAATTTTGAAGTGCGGTAACTCTTAAACAAATTAGTTTTTGGTAAATATTTTTCAAATTTGGTTATGGTATTTCTAAGATCAACATGAAACCACACTTAAATGGAACATCTTATTGTAACTTTACAGGAAGTTTCACAAGTACCGTTTAGTAATTTCTCTGCTTGTGGAATATAACAATGCATTAAAATTTTAAATGCATTCTTGTAAGACACCCTGAATAGTTGTGATAAAAATTTCCATTTAAAAGTCCCTTAGGGTTGCCTCAAGAATAACATATTAAAAAATTATGACGATTGAGCAATCAAAATTTTTAAGATCAAATACAAATAAAATTTATGCCCGTTTTGGTTACACACTTTATGCTTAAAAACCATGGTTCGTTGAAATGTTGTTTCTCTGGACTGAAAAACAACATATTTTGGTTAAAAATCACATGTTGGGTAGGTTTCCTTATTTAAAAGGTTATAATACGCAGATGTTTGTTTTAAAATTCCTTATGGCGGATTTTGACATTTATACACTAATTTGCCACAAATTTGAGATATAGGAGTTTTTAAGGGTGCTAGGGTAAAATTTGGAAATCAAGAATTCTATGTCAAAATTTTAAAATTTAAAATGACGTATTATTGACCGATTTGTCTTAAATAACAGATTTCTTTTGGAATCGATTCCAGTTTTTGGATCTCTAAAAAGGAATTGATTCATGGATTCCATTTCTATCCAGCTCTGTCCTTTACTCTGATTTGAGCATTTCTATTTATACTGAATTTGTATTATCGTGTTGGAAAAAAATACTGATGCTGTTTTTTACAAAAGAGTTGTAACCGTTTTATTATAATTAAAATTATTATAAAATACTATACAATTTTCATATACATTTTTGTTTTTATTTTATGCAACCACATTAAATGAGTAACAGCAAGGCTGAAATATAGTTATCGACTATTTTGTTTTATTATTGTGTAGTGTTTATATATGTTGGCGTATTAAGCGAATCTATATAATTATGATAAGATATGTAGTTTAATTTTGTAATGTATTGTGATATTTACTTAAGGTAGGACGTGTTAAGTACCTTCACATATATGTGTATTTGTTTATACTTTTTTTCAGTTTTGGCTGGATAAATTATAGTTCTTTTTTATTAAACCAAAAACAATAATAAAACTAAGGTAGGAGTTGTTAAAATATATTATATCATTGCCAAATTATTTTTATATAACAATATTTGTCGTGTATTAGGTCCATTAGAAGGGCTTATTACTTTTCTGATTAATGAAAGTATAGTGCCAATCAGTCATGTTTACATTTTTTTTTTCAAAGATTTATCTAGTGTGGAATTAGAAAAATGCTGCTTTTATTTATATTTTTACGTTTTCTTTATGTATCCCTGGATCACGAAGCATGCTTTAAAAAAAATGTTTGATTTTTTGTCTCGCAATAACAAGAAATAGAAATATTAAACTTAAACCAAATTGGCACCAAAAAATGTTTTAGTTAATCTACAGTTTCTGTCAGAATATGGAAGTCATAAGCGTACATTAATTGAGTTTAGTAAGGGGTTAGATATGAAAAAAATATTTAAATAAAGAACACGGAACGGAATCTAATCAAATTTTTTTAATAATTGGTTAGGACAAAATGTCAATTAGAATATGTAGTGTGAGCCCTAGGCGTCCGTCAGCGGACTTTTAAAGAGTTATAAACACGATAACCGAACTAAACCAGTAATTGGTTGCGAGAGGATTTCAATTTTGACAAATTGTATAAGTATTACATTAAAGGATAAACAAAATGTTATTTCTGACCAATGCCAAGTTGACAGATGTCACTTTTGACATATGCCATTTTTTACAAAGAATGTTTTGATAATTTTTAACAGATATTATATTTTCAGATAATATTTTGAGAGATTTATAGATGCAATTTTGATAGTTGTAATGTTTGACACATTTCTTTGCTAAGAGATTTTGTATGGTTGCGTTATTTTTTTTTTTTTGGTCTTGAACAAGACCATGCTTGTTTAAACATGTTATTAGGCGGGCATTTAATATTGGATACCATAAAGCTAAAATAATACCAACTGAGAAAATGTTACTAAGTTATCTACGATACATTAAAAGGCACA
>JAHBCN010011775.1:0-42998 GCA_019359885.1 Listronotus oregonensis
CAGATAAATCTTGCAACAAGCTTTTTATCGTATAAATTGTGTAATGTAATAAATTGATGGGTTTAATTTAATTTATTTTCTTTTTTGTACGCGTAAATAAACAATTGATTTTATTAGTATATTATTTTATACGAAGTAAGGGTGGTAATAAAGAGCAAGCCATGAAAACTATCATTTTCCCCAAATAAAATAGGCTGTTTGTTCTTTAAACGTCAAGAAATTAATGCAAAAACATATCTTTTAAATACTAGTAACTATTAAAGATAAGTGGGTTCGCAGGGCGGCTTAGACCGGGTTCGGTAAATAGTTTCTATAGTAATATAAAGTAAAGCTGTCAGTGGACACTATTAACAATAATATTTTTAAAGAATTGCGTCTCTGATTGCGGTTTAATACCCTATTAATAAGCAGTTATTGAGTAAGTACATTTAATATTAAATTAAGTAGTAAATACATATTTTAGTTTAATAAATATTAAGTTGTTGACGCTTGTTTTGTTGTTTGTTTGTATCTATGTTGCTATAATAACACTTTTTTCTTCGCCGGCTGGAAAGTGGGAAGTAAAGCTCCGGCGGAGGAATATGAAACTTCGTGGTCGCCTACACAGTCGAGTCATGACGGATTTACTAACGTTTGGAGAAAAAAGTTTTTTACTTATAATTTATCATACAAAGCAAAAGTAATACGGACGATATCGCGCCATTCAAGATGGCGAGTCTAGTATGGCGATAGATCAAATTTCTCATTTACGCCAGATTTGGTACTTAGGGGTTTAAAGGGTCGCTGATTACGATTTGGGGTCAGATTTTTAAAGTTTAAAATGGTGGCTCCAATATGGCGGAATTGTTTTTAAAAACAAAATGGTATTTTGACGTATGACCCTATTTTTGCGGGAGTGCGATATGATATTACCCTAGATTAGATTAGATTAGATTATTTGAGCGGAGATGGCAAAAATGACCTCCACCACTGCAACCTTGCCAGATTTATTGTGGTTTCTCCTATCGTTCTTTAGAGTACCTTGTCCAGGCCCGTCTTCTTAACTAGACTCCAAAGTCTTGACACTGGCCACTCTATATATCTTGCCGGTTTTGGCTTTTCCTCACCAAGCCTAGTAAACCTAAGCTGACATAGTGCTTCACAGTGGCACCACACAAGTACGGCTGTTTCTTCAGCCTCCTGGCAGAACCTACACAGGCTATCCTCCACCAGGCCTATTCTTTCCAAGTGCTTGTTGAGTTTGCAATGTCCTGTTAGTTGACGTATCGTTATCCTTACGACTTTACGACTGTGGCTCAGTAGGTCCGAGGTAAACCTGTCCGAGCAGGTCTTAATGAACTGCTTTGCCTGTTGTTGTCCTGGTGTTTGTAACCACCAGCTTTTAAACTCTCTGTCTACCCAGCTCTTTAAAGATGCTTTAAGGAGGCCTGCCGAGATTCCACAAAATGGCTCAGGGCCTATCATTTCCATGACTGATCCTCTTTTGGCTAGGTCGTCGGCCTCTTCGTTACCTGGGTGGCCCTCGTGGCCTGGTACCCAGGCTACCGTTAGTTTGTTTGCCAAGCCGACTTTATCCAGGCCTGTATACAGTCCCCCACTGGTTTGGAATTAACTTTTGGAGAACTGATGGCCTTCAGGGCCGCTTGGCTGTCTGAGTAAATGACGATGTTTTTTCCTTTACTCCCTTTTTCTTTAATCAGCACGGCACAATGCATTATTGCTGCGAGATATTACCCTAAAAAATGAATTTTGTTACAAGTATAACCGTTGACGTAATTCCTACACTGTTAACAAAATCCTAAATATAAATTTACTATTTGACGATCGGAAAATTTGCAGTCAATATAGGCTATAGAATATATGGAAATTCAACGAAAGACAACAAATGAAAATATAAAACTGTCGCTTAACAAGGAAACACCCATAACAACCTACGGTAAACTAAATTTATATTAATAATAATCCTCGCTTTTAGTAAACTATACAGCAGTTCTAAATAAGAATTTGTTTAATCCAGTCGCGGGAAAACAGATTAAGGTGTATAATAGGCTACGCTTTCGGCGTAATTAGTCCGGCATTGTTTTAATATGTGCCTTTTGTTAAGGTGCGTATACATTAAGCGCTGGTTTTGGTCCAGTCAGATCGAATGATTCATTGTGATCGCATCCGTAATTAGGGCGTTTTGTGCTAAATGTGGGTAAACACGGATAAATATGATGGAAATTTACCGGAAGCCATTTTCCAAACGAGTCAAATGTTAAAACAAAGGATTTAAGAATAAAAGTTTATTTAAGGATTTCTCTGAATTAAGATAAGGATTAGTTTGCATACTATAAACGTGGTCGTGATTTAATAGTATAAAATTTACTTTACTTTTATTTAATAATATATATGGCAAATCAAGTTTAAGAAAGTAATAAAATTAGTTAAAATATAATATTGCTTTATTATCATGTAAGATTATACATTTTTTTCGAAAAAGCAATTAATATAGTTTATAAAACTATGATAATAACAAGGAATAATCAAATTAAATATACAATATTATGAGGAAAAAATACCATATAATGGTTCCATGCAATAAATCTATTCTAAACTATCTTCACAGTATTTTGAACATACATAATAAGCCTTTCCTAACAATACGTTTTTGACTGACAATTTAAATTTATTTAAACTACCTATACTTTAAATACTAGCAGAATTTTTTTTAAGTTATAAATTAGAGATTTTTAAAAAAAGTTAGTGATATTGTGCAAAGGATTCTAAGTATATAGATAGAAGTAAGTGATAAAATTATTTTTTAATTAAACATTGGTTAATATGAGTCTTTTTACTAAGCTTTACAAATATATCGACTGCTCCCTTTTGCAATAAAAACACTAAACATAATAGATGCCGATATTCCTAAAAATAAATGCCATATTATACAGGGTGTCCCAAAAGGTATGGTCCAAAGTTTGGGATCATGTAAATTGGATGAAAATAAGGTAACAACTTCATATAACTTTTTGCTCTATGCCCCTTCTTTACCGAGCTATTAGCTCTTAAAGGCAACAATTGAAAATCGATTTTTTATTAATAACTTTTAAACGGTTTGTACGATCTGAATTTTTTTTTATTGATAAATTCTAGCTAATAACTGTCTTGCATTAACTGCTACAAACATGCCCCGAAACCATCAAAGATACCAGGTCCGGCCTATCAAATTTGTAAAAAACTTCAAAATTTTTGCAGTGTTGCCATATTTAACATTTTGACCTTACTGGTAAATTCTTCTGAGTTTTCTATGGAGAAAAGGTATACTTTATCTTTATTGATAGGACTAGCGGTTTTTCCATAAAATGCATTTAAAATCATTAAGGTATACTCGAGCGCTCTCGATAAGATATACCCTGGGGCCCTCAATAAGGTGTACTTAAGGACTCCCTATGAATCTTATCTCAAAGTCTACTACCAGAAGTCAATTTTTAGCTAAAAATTATAAATTAAAAGTTTTAAAGAAACTTAAATTATTTTAACAAAAAAAAAATAAAATAACTAAAAACAATAAAACCATACAGCAAAGTAGAAGCTATTTGATTATTAGTAGAATAACAAAAAAAAACTGCTATGCGTAAATTTAACTAAGGTATGTGTTCAAAGTGAGCACCCTGTACAGCTACACTTTTTCTTAATTTGCTAAGTCATGCTCTTTAAACCTGATTTAGGATTATTCTTTATTGCAGCGCAATGAAACATATTTCTTTCTAATAAATCTTCAAATAAGATCAAGACGGCCACTTTTGCTTTAATTTATAATTTTCAGCTGAAAATTGACTTCTGGTAGTAGATTTTGACATAAGATTCATAAGGAGTCCTTAAGTACACCTTATTGAGAGCCCCAGGGAATATCTTATCGAGAGCGCTCGAGTATACCTTAATGATTTTAAATGCATTTTACGCAACAACTGCTTGCCCAATCAATAAAGATAAAGTATACCTTTTTTCCATAGAAAACATAATGAAATCTACCAGTAGGGTCAAAATGTTAAATATGGCAACACTGCAAAAATTTTGAAGTTTTTTACAAATTTGATAGTCCGGACCTGGTATCTTTGATGGTTTCGGGGCATGTTTATAGCAGTTAATGCAAGGCAGTTATTAGCTAGGATTTATCAAAAAAAAAAAATCCAGATCGTACAAGTCGTTCAAAAGTTATTAATAAAAAATCGATTTTCAATTGCTGCCTTAAGGAGCTAATAGCTCGATAAAGAAGGGGCATAGAGCAAAAAGTTATATGAAGTTGTTACCTTATTTTCATCCAATCTACATAATCCCAAACTTTGGAGCATACCTTTTAGGACAACCTGTATAATCGATTCA
The DNA here is from genome assembly GCA_019359885.1 of Listronotus oregonensis. NCBI lineage: Eukaryota > Metazoa > Arthropoda > Insecta > Coleoptera > Curculionidae > Listronotus > Listronotus oregonensis. The sequence goes on from JAHBCN010011775.1 coordinate 4,366, forward strand.
TTTAAAAAGCTTTATCAGGCTAGCAGGGCTAAATTAGTAAAACTTAATAAAAAAATCACTTGTAGCTAATTTGTTGCTAATTAGTTGCTAAAATAAAAATTTTGTTGCTTAAGCCGATTTCGAAAATTCAAATTTTCCGCTATATTGATATAAAGATAGGAATTTTTGATAAATCGTTAGTTCTTTTTATTTTCCCCAATTATATTTTAGACGTGAAAATAGGGAGACCTATTAGAAAAGACCCCAATTTGGCAGCACTCCACCCTTTCATATAAATATTTAAATTTACTGGTACTACAGAAGCGCTTGCCTGCACAGCAACAGAATCACTGCTGTAGATAACGTAGTGAAAAATTAAATTGAAGGTAGCATGTTTTCAATTGAAGGCTTGCCTGCACAGCAACAAAATCACTGCTGTAGATAACGTAGTGAAAAATTAAATTTAAGGTAGCATGTAACGGAAAAACTAAAAAATATGAAAATATCTTTGTATTATTAGAAACTATTTTGTTGCTTGAACTATTAAAACAATTGAATACTTGCCTGCACAGCAACAAAATCACAGCCGTTGATAACGTGCTGAAAACTGAAGTTTAAGGTAGCATGTTTTCAACTGAAGCGCTTGCCTGCACAGCAACAAAATCACTGCTGTAGATAACGTAGTGAAAAATTAAATTTAAGGTAGCATGTAACGGAAAAACTAAAAAATATGAAAATATCTTTGTATTATTAGAAACTATTTTGTTGCTTGAACTATTAAAACAACTGAATGTTTGCCTGCATAGCAACAAAATCACAGCCGTTATAACTGCTGAAACTGAAGTTAAAGAGCATGTTTTCAAAAAAAAAATAATATTTTGATTGCTAATTTATAGCAACAAAATCGTGTGATACAGTCGAGTAATTAAAGATTTTAAAATTCCTGCTATCTTTATATCAATATAGCAGTAATTTCGATTTTCGAAATCGGCTTACAAAAAAATTCTATTTAAACGATTGCTACAAATTATAGTGATTTTTTTATCGAGTTTTGCTATTTTACCTCTGCTAGCCTGATGGAGCTTACTAAAGGCAAATTAAAAGATTTTAAAATAAAAAATTCTTCCAAATTATAAAGAGTACAATTAGACGAAAGTTTAGCACATAACGTTCTTTTAAATTCAGATTGACATCGACATAAATTCCGTAAAATTTAGTAAATAGAGACGATTTTATAGCTTCATTATTTAAAAATATGTTAACTGAGTACATATTTAAATGTTATGATATTAGTTCTAGTTATATTAAAAAAGCAAGTTAAAGGTTACACCATGATTTGATTTTTAAATTAATATTTTTAAGTATCTTTCCGAAAATTGTAAGTTTCCCTTTTCTATCAAGTAAAGGCAAATCATTTATATAAATTAATAATAATAAAGGTCCAAGGAGAGAACCCTGTTATTGAAAAATTTTGGTTTCTTATTATGCAATAATTTAAGGCCCAATCGGTTGGTTGGTTACAATATTTTTCGGAGATCTTTTTGCTACTAAATTTTATAATCACAATTTTAACAACTTAATGAAGGTTTTTATACTTCTGTGCAGAGCTGTCGATAATTGAATTAAAATAATTAAAAAATCGTATTTAATTACTTGTCAGTAATTGGATTACTTTAATTCAATTACTTTCCGAAAAAGGTAATTATATTTAGATTACCAATTAATAGGATAATGCTATCGTAATTGGTAATTGATTTTCACGAATCCCAAGTAATTCGATTACTTATAAAATAATTGAATTACTTAGAAATTAATTCAATTACCTAATAAATAATTGAATTACTAAGAAAAATTCAATTACCTTTCTGTATGAAAAACTGCCAGAATTTTGGCCAGCAAGAAAGAGCATCTTGAAACACGACGGGCCGCTTTGAATTCAGCGAACGCCGCCTCCGTGCCGTTTTAGTATTTTAGATTATTGCTTACCGCCACCGTTTTTATACTTTTTTCTGTAAAAAGAATCTGTTAATGTTTGGGGTATGATAAAAAGAAATTATTATTTTAGATATTTAATGTTGAACTTGCCGAGAAAGCAGTTTGAATGGTGTGACGTGCGCGTATGATACAAATTAGTATAAACATGGTGTATCGTGTTTAATATATTATGTGGTAATTTAAAAAGAGTAATTGCTTAAATATTCAATTAGTTTTAATTGATAATTGAAATACCTTTAACAAACATGCTAGTAATTGGTAATCGTAATTTACTACTACTTAGAAGAGTAATTGGTAATTGTAATTGAATTACTTTTTAAAAGTAATTGCGACAGCTTCATTCTGACGACCAGTATAAGCTGTCAATACCAAAAATTTTCATAGTACCTTTTTTGTCCCAATCACATTCTACGTTATCTAGTGTGACTTTTTAATATGCAGGGTAAGTCATAAAAAGTTTTTTTTTTTTTGGTTTTTGAAACATGGACATGCGGGATCAACTCGCGAGGGTCAAAAACCTCTTACACCAAATTTATAGCATATATTAAAAAACATTAACAATTTAAATAAAATATGGCTTTATTAGGTAAAGTTTTGTTATTTTGTATCTTGCAAACCACACAAAAAATAATTTGAAATGGGGCATTCATGTATAATTTAATAGGCGCTTTAAAAAGACTTTAAAAAATTTGGGTTTCGGTTAGAAACAATATCATCGGTAACGTCATATATCTCACTTTAGAACATACTGTATAATTATTTTTTTTAGAAAAGGGCGTGACTAAAAATACTAATCGATGGGTTTGAGCATTTTTCCAGAAAATAGCTTCTTTTGATTCATTATATCTCTTTTAAGTCATAGACACTTACTATAAAAAAAGTGATTCAAATATCCTAAAAAATGTATTATATGTTTATTCTTCTTACCATACAATCCCACAATAAACCTAACGGCGATCACTTAACCTAGATTTCTATTGCTAAATGGAATGGCTCTTAGGGGCACGAAATCAAGCCACTTTCACACCCAGTTAAATATAAGAACAAGACATTTTCCCCCATGCCGAACTAATCGGTTCATTTCAAATGCAATTCACATAATATGTTAACGATTCAGAAAGAAATGGAATGATAGGTAGAGACAGAAGTGATTACGATTATACCTTTGAGATTTTGAATTTTTTTTACAGATAGCTGATCACTGATAAGAATAATACTCTTACTTTAAGAATTATAAAAGATATTATAAAATTTAACAAGAAAAAGACATACAAGAAAAAATATCCAGGGTGGGCCAATAAAAACGAAACAACGTCCATTTAACACAGTGGATGTCAGTTAGTCGTTCGGACCAGCCAATCATTAAAACATTTTGTAAATATTATTAATTTTGTTTTTTTAATTTCATATAAGGGGCAACCTTCGCCCTCAAAATGTTAAATGGGATAAGGGGTCAAGTAATACCTCATGGCCTCAAAGGCCGTTCAATATTCTTTTTAACCACTCCTAATTTTTTAAATTTGCATCACCAGTTTATTAATTATAGTTATTTACATAACAAGGAGAAAAGTGTTTCTTTTTCTTCCGCAGATAATTTGATGCACGACGCAAAGCGGAAGGCATTAAAATCCAAGGGAGGAAATGCACTTTACTCTAGAAAAATGTATATAATTTTTTCTAGTACTTTTACTCAAATTTTCAAAAGTGGTCAAGAGAAATAGCTGGATATTATTTTCAAGTTTCTGAAATGGTCGCTAGGGGGCGTAACTGCAATCTTGGATCTAAAAAAGTAATGTTTCTGTAAATTTTGCTATATTAACCTAACAAAAAGTACCTGATCTTTAAAATCGAGGAATTTTGTACCTTTTTTGTTTAACAATTTTTGCTTTATCTCTAAAAAATAAAGTGTTGGAGGGTATTTAAAAGTTTCCCGGTAAAACCACTCTGTGTCCTCAAAACGGCTAAACCGATTTTAACAAGCTTAGGCTAGTTGAAAAGTGCTATTCTTGGGCTATAAATATTACAATATTTAAAGTTTCATTAGTTTCACATGTCGCCGCTAGAGGGCTTTTTTGACATTCCGACAGAAATAGTTAATTTTCTCAAAAAAATTAAATGCATTAAGATGCATTTAAGATTTTTTTTTCATGAAAAAGGAGCTTAATGATTTCTAAATAAGCTCGCGAAAACCGTATCTCGATATCTTGTTCCTTATCTAAAATTTGGGCCAAATAAAATTTTGAAACTATAAAAGCTACAAAAAATTATATAACATAAATTATGTATTTTTACAAAACCTTTAATTTGGATTATATTATTTTTTTGCCTAAATGCAATACTTTACGAGTTATAATCAAAAAATCGAGTTCCAGGGGTAGATATACTTTAAAAAATAATCCTTAATATTCGATTTATTTATTATAACTCGTTAAGTATTGCATTCAGGCGAAAAGATTATATAACCTAAATTTTAGGCTCTGTTAAAATACATAATTTATGTCATATAAAATTTCTTGTAGCTTTCATAGTTTTTGGGATATTGACGTATAAAATTTTCTTTGGCCTAAATTTTAGGTAAGGAACAAGATATTGAGATACGATTTTTGCAAGCTTATTAAGGAACTATTAAGCTACTTTTTTATAAAAAAAAATCATACCAATGCATTTAATTTTTTGTGAAAATTAACCATTTCTGTCGGAATGTCGAACAAAGCCCTCTTGCGGCCATTGTAAAACCAACAATACTTCAAATATTATACCATGTATAGCCCAAGAATAGCTCAACTAGCCTAAGCTTGTTAAAATCGGCTAAGCCGTTTTGAAGATACAGGGTGTTTTTTACGAAAGCCTTTAAATACCCTCCACCACTTTATTTTTAGAGATACAGCAAAAATTGGTAAATAAAAAAGTTTTAAATTATCCTCGACTTTAAAGATCAGTTATTTTTTTGTAAGGTTAATGTAGCAAAATTTACAGAAACACCACTTTTATACATTCAAGATTGCAGTTACGCCCCTCTAGCGGCCATTTCAGAAACATGATAATAATTTCCAGCTAGTTTTCTTGACCACTTTTACCAAAAATATTTTTTTCGCCAACGCTGTGCGATAAATATTTTTCAGATACAGCCGGTGTCCTTTCTACCCGGTACAATTCGAAGTTAAATTTGTATAATAATAGCTGTTATATATCTATTTTTTTTTATATATATATATATATATATATATATATATATATATATATATATATATATATATATATATATATATATATATATATATATATATATATATATATATAAAAAATATATATATATATATATATATATATATATATATATATATATATATATATAAAGAGTCTTTATTAAACGAATATAAAATTGTGAGTCAGTAAAGCCTGTTATATACCTAATTTTATGTACGATTGCGATTGGATTATTTTTGGTTAATATTAAAAAAATGAAATAAAAATTTGAGTATACCTGTGTAGGGTTTTACCCAAGGAAGTTTAAAGGTGTATGGAAGCCCAATGCTATGGCCCATTGGATCAAAAAATGTCCAGCCCAGTATGAAAATAACTGTCAGAGTTGGCCCCGCCGATTCTGCGCAATAACAAAATTCCACGAAATAATTTAATGTGTTGCCTACTTACACACTGATAAATCAGTGTGTAGTTAGGCAACACATTATATTTTTATAAGAGCCGTAATATCGTTTTTGGGCGCGCGCGGCGCGTATAAAACTATATCCGCGCTGTACCGTCAACCGTCGTCGTCTCATCATTCGTTATTTTCGTTGTGCTTTGTGCCCTTTGCGCCGTATAAGTTTCGATTGTTTTGCTTTGCTTTGTGTGAGTACCTATATTTTGTGGTTGCAGAATTTTTTTGGATTGATAAAAACCTTCTTATTTTAGTGATTAGTGTTTATTAAATTGTGACTATAATTTTGTGTTTATTGTTTGTTACTTATAATATCGTAACAAAATGATTAGAGGTTGTATGGTTTTGTCTTGCAAATCCAAGGGTAACATACCCGGCATTTTTTACTTTAGGTAAGTATTTCTTATATTTAAATTAGGTGCTTCTTATGAGACGTAACGTTAGGTAACCGAAAAATAATAATATATCAATTATGAATAATAGAATAATGAAAATTTCATAGAAAATAGCAGTGAGAAAAGTAAGGCAATCTTAACTATCTTTTAGATGATTTCCACAATGTTTGTGTATTTCTGTGAATTATTAAAAAAAAGGTTTACATTGAGGTACTTTTATTTCATTTAATAATTTAGTACATTTTTTTAAAGGATCAAAATTATTAATTACTGGGCAGACCAGGCAAATTTTAATATATACAGGTCCCTCTAATTGAATGAAAGAAAGTACAATTTTATGTTAAAGTTCCTTTTTGCTTTTTCTGTATTTGTTAAAAAAGAAATTAGATTTTTGGTTTCTTTAAATTTACATTATCAACTTTTTAAGCTCGACATACTGTAGACACATAATATTTAACGGATACTGTTACAATGGATACCTAGGTACCAAAGGTTACTAAACATTTTTAACCACTGTTATTCTGTCTCATAAATGTTTGTTATTAGTGAAAAGTATATGCCTAAAAAGCAGTTATAAAAATTTTCACTTTTTAATGTACAACCAGAATCTTAGGATTAGATTAAACTCATTTACACTATCTTGCCCTTCTTTTATCACAAAATTGGTGATAAGTACATAAAACTATCATACAATGTTTGAAATTTATTTTAAAAAATCGTGGTTTTATTTATTTACAAAGATTTTTGGTAAAAATACAAAACTCACAAAAATATCGACCATTTAAATAGAAGGCTTCTTTCCGTATTATATCAGATGATATAAAATCCAATATTACACAATAATTTTAAATATTCTATGGTAGTATCGTAATAACCAACAATTTTGTGCAAAAAATAAAAAAACAGTGAATGCTTGAATTTGACATTTGATGATGTCAACTTTATAGATAGTAACAAAGAATTATGGAAGTCCGGATCTGACCTACTATTCATTGCGCAAACTCCGCGGGGCCAATCCCCCTATTCCCGCCCCTATTACTGCGTTCTACAGTATTGGGCTTCCATACACCTTTAAACTTCCTTGGTTTTACCTCAAAAGAGCTCATTAAGCAATTGCCACAGCAGATGCTATGAGATGTTCATTTTTAAAACGTGTAAAATTAGTTGACATGTAAAAATAGCTAAAATTAAAAAAAAGCATTCAGAACAAAAATAGTATCGAAAGCCAAAATGAAAACCTCAAAAGTCTTAAAAGAAATAAAGACGGTTGCAGCAGTAGTTAAGGACTCTCTACTACCTTCGAAGTCAAAAACGTTGTACGAAGAGTACAAAGCTTACAGACAGTGGTGTAAAAAAATTGCAGAAGACCAAAGTAACTTGTTTAATTAGGCATTAATTAGTTGTTAAATATGTTTGACCATTTGTTATTGACAATTACAGTTACCTTATGAAGTGTTACTTTATAGACGCAAAATTGTTCTATAAATAGCACTTTATTTTTAAATGGTTTATAAATACCATTATAAAGGTTTTTTAATTATTATACATTAACGGCCGGGTGATGATCGCGTTGTTAAATTTAGCAATGGACTTAGCAATTGTTAAAAGTTAACAAAGGTTTAGAATGTTTAACAAAATGTCAGATTTTGACAGGTTGCCTACTAAAATCATTGAATAACACTGACAATGACGTTTTGTTAAACATTCTAAACCGTTGTAAACTTTTAACAATTGCTAAGTCCATTACTAAATTTAACAACGCGATCATCACTCGGCCGTTAGCATTCTAATTTGTAACAAAAGAAATGAAAATAAAATGAAAAATTTATTTTACTTTGTGCTAAAATGTATTTAAACTATTTAGTTGGTTTCATTTTGACGAGGTTATTTCGTCGCGGCTATTTTAATGGATCAAGAGCTTTAAGACATAAGGTTTAATTTACTTTCATCTGCCATATGCCCGTTTGTTTTTTAAAATTTTAACAATTTTTCTAAGTCGTCACTGCACACTTCTGGATTTAATTTCTTATTTAATTGGCAAATAAATACTTATTTATTTATTTATTTTTGAGATTTCCTTGAACTTTCCTAATTTAGTAGAATTACCCAGACATTAGACCTCGTTTACGTTAAATTGTATTTATACAGTACAGCTAGTGTGGATTAACCTAAATGTTTGACTATTAACTTCTACTTAATGATTTATCTATGATAATAATCGTAAAAGGGAATGAAAAATTACCCCTATTTGCGAGGAGCTATATGATCGTTTTTTGTAGAGGTATTAACTTTGTGGGATATAAATCGGGTTAATAGTTTATTTAAATACAGTTTATATAGTGAAAAAGCATGTAATTACTTAATTTTGGTTAAATACATTGTATACTAAGGTAATTAGGGTATCATAAATTACACATAAATTTTACGTTGGTTGACTGGATTACCAGAATATTGGTTTTAATAGCATTTGGAATATTGTGCTATTTGTATTTATGTTGTATTTTTTGTATAAAATTTAAAACATACTTGACTTTGATTATAAAACCAGGATATATTAAATTAGTCACAACCAAGTTATCATTGCTACTAAAATTTTGGAATTTGAATGTCTTTATTTGTAAACTAGCTTTTCGCCAGCACGATTTTGGCTGTTTTTTCCGTTTTCGCGGGAAAATTTCAAACATTTGATACGTGCGACAACGACGTCTGCCCTCACGTGTCTGGCCGTTCGGATAGCCATACTCAATTATGTGCCCCCCTAACATCACGCTCTCGTCCTTCGTTTCCTGTCACACACTTAGCGGCGTCGTGTATCGTACGATCAACCCAAGGGTGGTAAACTTAACAAGGAGTGCTCGATTTTTACTATTTGTCCGCAGATAAGGTTATGTTTGTGACGTCACCGTATTGCCCAGAAGGTAGATTTATTTTATTAATTTTTGTTAAATATTCAACTTTTAAAAACTAATTTGGATGTACACCTACTATTAGATCCGTATTGTAAACCACTTGATAAAATTAAGACTTTATACTACCTGTAAACAAAACACTGGGGCAAAAGGATTACGTCACAAATATCGAATTGACATTTTAATCGGCGTATATGGTCTTAAATGAGATCCAGCACTTCTTGTTAAGTTTACCAACCTTGCGATCAACCATCTTTATTTTATCGCATTGCATTTGTTATTATTTTTTAACATAAACGGCATTTGTAAATGAGTTATTACAAAATATGTTTTTATTAACAATCCCGAAAACTACTGGCATTTAACTAATTTATTTTCGTAAAAAAATTGAAGCGATAAGTTACCTTTGCATAGTTCTAAGTCTAGAAATGAGGAATTTCTCATACAAGCCTTTATTCTCCCTTTTAACCCCTCAGGGGATAAATTTTTTTAAAGTACTACCACCTTCTATTTTTCTGGGTAAAGGTACGTTTCCTATGGGGCGGCTGAGGCACGCGACTGCCGCGCAGCGTCTGACGCAAACGGCTGACGCTAGTACACCCATTTCCTATAAATTGTGGACGCAAGGGATCTGTTGTCAAAAAGTACAGTTTTCTGAAAAAATGTGCAAAAAAAATTTTTGTTGGATTTACTATTAGAAGAAATTGAGGACGAAGAAATTTTACTGAAAAGCATGTGCAAAGAAAATTAACAAGTTCATCCATTATTTAAAACCAGAACTGACGAAGGCTTTTTTCAAACTTTAATAAATAGACATTTATTGAAAGATGAAGAGAAATTTAGGCAATTTTTTAGATTAAATATCGTACAGGCACGACTTTGACAACCGGCGGCTGACGCTTGACTGCCTCGAGAGGGGTAGGGCCGCGGCGTCTGTAGCCGCCAGTGGTTGACGCTTGCGTCTGACGCTCAAAAAGAAACGGATAAATGAATTGTCACATGAGCAGTACTAGGCGTCAGACGCTGTGCGGAAGCCAAACAGCTCAAAAAATCAATTTTTCTATATAAACTTTTATCTTCATTTTAATCCCCTCAGGGATGTACTTCCAAAAATGTTAAAACATCATTTTTAATAGGAATTAATAGATTACCTACTAATTTTCATACTTCTAAGTCCAGAAATTCTAAGTTCCTTACAAAGTTTTGCCCTCCTTTCTACGCTTTTCGGAGAGAGTTTCTAAAATTCTTTTTAAGCTGACGTCTCCTACTTATAATCTACTCTGTGGCTAATTTTATCTTCATAGGTCAAGTTTTTTTTGAGATTTTATAATTAGTCAGTGTGTGAATCAATAAATGATTAAATTAATTTTTATGACGCTGTTGTGGTTAGTCATATTGTGACGTTACATAACTTGACTAAATATAATAATTGGCAATTTAAAATGTGCGTACATTTATATATATATATATATATATATATATATATATATATATATATATATATATATATATATATATATATATATATAATATATATATATATATATATATATATATAAAATTTGGCAGATTTTTGCTAAACGATAATCAAATTACAAACTTTGGCGGCAATGATTTCGATAAAGCTTAACAATTAGCAAATTTGGTCTTAATCGCTTATCTGTAGATTTTTTTTTAAAACTAAGTTTTAAATGTTTAAGTCTATAAAAAAAAATGATTTACCCAGTTCAAAATTTAAAAAACAACCCAGAAATCCAAATAAAAAATGCTGCAAATCATGCAACCAGCGATAGAAACTGCGTCTTCTTTTTAAAAAACTCGGACCACCTAGTCAACATACTACAGGAAATTAAACTACAAGAAAATGACATCTTTGCTAGTCTGGATATCAAACAGCTCTATCCGAGCATACCTGTTGATGAGGCCTTAGACCAGATAGCCATGAATGAGGACTTTTCACACCACTTCATCAAACTATCCGAGAACTGTCTTAAAAACCCGTATTTTTTCTATGATGACAAATACTACCGGCAAGTCGATGTAATGGCAATGATAGTAAGGAACCTATGGGTTCCTTACTACATTGCCAACTTATACATAAAATATTTTGGGACAGAGTCCTTAGGGAAACCAACACGAAACCCACCCTCTGGAAACGCTACGTCGATGACATATTCATCATATGGCCACATGGAAAAACAAATCTGGACCATCTTCTAGAATAACTAAACAACATCCAGCATCGCATCCAGTTTACACTAGAAGTCGAGGTAAACAGGAGTTTACTATTCCTTAACCTTTTTGCAACCAGAAAAGAAGACCTTACAATTGATGACATAGTCTACAGAAAACCCACACACGCTAACAGATATTTAAATGCCGATTTCCACCACCATCCATCACAGCTACATTACAGCTTTAAAGCAGAATACAAATACAACAGCAAGGATATATCTAAACCAAAAACAACTTCACCATAAATTAAAGACGTAATTGAAAGGATTTTGAGAAAACATAACATTTGCATTTATTTTGCAATAAATTGCTGGGAAAATAGCAAATACCGCCATTTTTTTCTGATTAGTTTCTTAAGGAGAGGCGAGTCTAATATTTCTATCGCCCCGTAGAGTGGCCCAGTAAACGGTATATCTTAAGTTAAAAACAAAAGTGCATATTCAGTAACATAGTAAATTTTGGATTTTCCCAAGACAGCAAGTCGGGAAGCTCTGCGGTAATTTAAGTCTCAAGCGCTCCAGAGACATAAAGCGACACATGTCGCAGCAAAAACGTCATTATACTCGCGTCGCATCGGTACGTCGCCGCTCATATACAGCGTTCACCGACGTATATTATAAGGCATAAATTTAGGCTTTTCGTAAAATACTGGATCCAAAACCGTTTAGCTTACTTAGCAAAATGATTGCTAGTAAGTAGTTATTAAAAAGTTTTAAACAACAAAATTTAAGATAAAATCCATATAGACCTATAAAAAAATTATTTGCCATCCTGGGTTTTTACATCTAACATTCGTCCTGTGATTAAAACAAACAAAACACTATTAGATCACAAATAACAAAAACAAGATCATTTATTTTACACAAAAAAAAATCTCATTTATAAAATCCCTTTTAAATGTAAGAAATTCTATGCAGAAAATTTTTTAAACTATTGGTTAAACGCAAATATCTTGAAAAATAAAATATTTAGAAAATTAAACGGCTTCTGCTCCAAGATGCTGGCCACTATAATTCCTCCTCTGGCAACTTCCAACAGAGCAACACGTAGTGCAACTTTTACGCATTCTTTAACAATTCAACTGGCGTTCTTCGTTCCTTCATCAACAGAGTGTCCAAACTATGGAACCTGCTACCCGCAGCAGCTTTCCCTTCTTCTCCCAGTCTCCAAATATTTAAGTGCCGTGTAAACAAACTCACTCTCACCACACCTGGAGGTAAGTACAAACCGACCAACAAAATGTTGGCAACACGTTGACAGCTGTGGCCAACATATTTATTGTATACAGCTACTTGTATCTGGAGATATATTATGTTTTCAACAATGTTGCGCGTCCAAACCAAACTCAGTGTTGAATTAAAAATGGAAGAGACTGTTGCTGCTGGCGTTAGTGCTGCTTTGATCATAATAGCTGACCATGCCCAAAAGCGAAAAAGAAGGTGGTGGCAGAGAGAATTTTTAAGAGCTGGGATAAGTCATAGAGACATTTTATTGTCTGAATTACTTTTGAATGATGGCAACTCGTTCGCAATTTTGTGAGATTAACAAAATCTGATTTCGAAGAACTTCTTTGTTTGGTAGCCCCAAGATCTTAAGAAAGAATACAAACTATCGTGTTGCTATTCCACCAACAATAAGATTAGCGGTTACACTGCGACATTTAGAAACGGGCGATTCGTTTACTAGTTTAATGTATTTATTTAAAATATCAAAGCAATCAATATCTTTAATTGTACCCGAAGTGTGCGAAGCCATCATTGAAGTCCATAAAGGATACTGTCAAGTAAGTAGATAATAAACACGTCAATTATTTATTATTTAATTATTACCAATAGAACTATTGTACATTCTTCAAATTTTATTGCTAAATATCTTTATAAAAAATGAATTCGCGAAGGTCTGCTATTTTGAAAGTTCAACGGGATTCTGGCTGGATATTTTGTGGCAATGATATTTGTATTCGGGCTGCTGCTTTTTTGGTATATTATGCAAAGGTGATTGGTAAGGCGTTTCTGTCCAAGATTCTGAATTAGAAGATTGTGATCTTAATAGATATTCCGGTTCCGACATATGAGAAGAGTGCATTGGCTGATTAGATAAAGTTTCAGGCTTATTCAAGACGATTCTAACCAGTTAGATTTTGAGTTTTGAGGAGGAGAAATCTAAGATGTAAAAATATGTGGTGAAGAAATTTAAGGTGGGGAAATCTAAGTTGAGCTTGCTGTTAGAAGAGCTAACAGCAAGCTCAACGCTGATTTGTATCCTCGTAAAAGAATTGGATCACCAATACGATTCACGATTCCCAGGGAATCGATTACTAGTTATTGGATTACGAAACCGGATCATCTTTGGTTTTTATACTTACAAATGGTTCCTACGATACGAATGATATTACATAATTCAGATGATGAATAACGTCAATAACGAAATATAATTTTAGCCTTGTTTTGAAGTGCTGTAACTATTAACCAAATTAGTTTTTGGTGAATATTCTCTAAATTTGAATCTGTTATTTTTAAAATCAACATGAAACCACCCCTAAATAAAAGCAACTTATAAACAGGACAGATTATTGTCACTTTACAGGAAGATTTACAAGTACCATTTAATAATTTCTTTGCCTGCTGAACATAAAAATGGATTAAAATTTTAAATTTATTTTTATAGGATACCCTGAATAGTTATAACAAACTATCCCATATAAAAGTCTTTGGTTATCCCAAGAAAAACATATAAAAAATTATAAAGATTGAGCAATTAAAACTTTCAAAATCAAATGCAAGTAAAATTAATGCCTGTTTTTGAATATACACTCTATGGTTAAAAAAATTGTCTCATTTAATTTTTTTCTCTCAAGACCTAAAAAACAACATATTTTGGTTAAAAATCACATGTTAGGTGTGTTTTTTTATGGTAATAAGACCCATGATAACCTACTGCTCAGTTGCCTGGGGGCAAGGGTCACGCAGACCGTAGCAACCAGACAACTTCAAAGTGTGCAAAGGCTAGCAGGCGTATGCATCACGGGAACTATGAGAACAACCCCAACCGCAGCCCTGGAAGTGCTGCTAAACCTGCCGCCACTCCATATTTACATACAGGGAGAAGTAAAGGCGGTACTCTATAGACTTAAACAAGGTCAAAGTCCAATTATAGGACATCAAAGGACCTCAAGATGGGAAATAGAGGGGACCAAGAGGTCAGCTCATTGTTTGAGATGCCCTCGGACAGGTCAACCCCTCGTTTCATCTTCAACAGACACTTTCGGATTGTCATACGAGATAGAAAGGACTGGAAAGAAGGCCCTCCAATCAAAGCCGATCATATCTGGTATACAGATGGCTCCAAGACCAACAAGGGAGTAGGAGCTGGCATCTATGGAGACAAGCCTAGAGAAAAGATAACCTTAAGTCTTGGTCAGCACGGCACGGTTTTCCAAGCGGAAATTGCAGCAGTAATGCATTGTGTCGTGCTGATTAAAGAAAAAGGGAGTAAAGGAAAACACATCGGCATTTACTCAGACAGCCATGCGGCTCTGAAGGCCATCAGTTCTCCAAAAGTTAATTCCAAATTAGTGAGGGACTGTATACAGAGCCTGGAAAAAGTCACAAAACACACAAGGGCCACCCAGGTAACGAAGAGGCCGACGATCTAGCCAAAAAAGGATCAGCCATGGAAATGATAGGCCCTGAGCCATTCTGTGGAATCTCGCAGGCCTCTTTAAAGCATCTATTAAGAGCTGGGTAGACAAAGAGTTTAAAAGCTGGTGGGTACAAACACCAGGACAACGACAGGCAAAGCAGTTCATTAAGACCTGCTCGGCCAAGTTTACCTCGGACCTACTGACAGGAGATGGCAAACTCAACAAGCACCTGGAAAAATAGGCCTGGTGGAGGATAACCTGTGTAGGTTCTGCCAGGAGGCTGAAGAAACAGCCGTACATGTGTGGTGCCATGCGAAGCACTATGTAGGCTTAGGTTTACTAGGCTTGGTGAGGAAAAGCCAAAATCGGCAAGATATATGGAGTGGCCAGTGTCAGGACTCTGGAGTCTAGTTAAGAAGACGGGCCTGGACAAGGTACTCTAAAGAACCACAATAAATCTGGCAAGGTTGCAGTGGTGGAGGTCATTTTTGCCATCTCCGCTCAAATAATCTAATCTAATCTAATCTAAGCTCAATTTTGGCTTCGGATTCGTTTTCAGGAGGTAAAAATACTTCGGTATACATATATCGTAGGTAAACTACGAACCACCTTTTTTTGTGGCTTTCTTATTTGGTATTATTAGCATAATGAGTTGTATTCTATTATTTGTTACGTTTCAAATAATATTTACAAAAATATAAAACTATGGAGATTTTGCCTACACAAATGCTCCAACCCTTGTCAAATTCGGAAGACCGTCTTCTATAATTTTCCGCTCGAAATAACTCACGCATTTTGCGCGAAGTCAGCACACATCAGACTTTCAATCATAAGAGGGGGTTATTAGCGAAATAGCAGCTCTTCAACCCTTCGTGTTTGCAAGGGATGCATTTTCAAGCAGCCCGTCTATCGCGGGGCGCAAAACACGCCACGGCTCAGAACAAAAGAAGTCTCGCGACGTCCTTACGCTTTATTATCCTTTTGAATTTTTATGCACACGTTTCATCATTTGTTTTGGGGTTGTTTCAGTGTGTGTGTATGTCTGCAGTACGTTGCCAAAGAGCTTTGATTATAATTTTAATGCTTTTTTTTGTAAAAAGCAACGAGTACATGACGAAAAGAAAATAAAAATTGTGTTATAATTATTTTTTCTTAGATCATACACTTGAGTCAATATTTAAATCATTACCTACGTATAAATAATATTTAATTGGTTTTAACAAAACTTTTTCATATCAGAAGAATTTTTATTATCCCAAAATACGTATTACCTATCTGCCTGTGTTTAACAAGTGACAAAAAATGGTTGGTATTTAAAATATTTTTTCAATATCATTTTAAATTGCACATGTTCATAAACCCACTAAAGGTATGTATACACCAAAAAAACAAACAAGAACATACATTTGTTCTTGTTCACCTTGTTTGTGTGTGTTCTTTTTTTATTGTTCGCGTTTTTATGTTTACATAGCGCGCAACCAAATATTTGTTCACTCTTGTTCGACAAGTTGGAAAAGTTATGGATGACGACGAACAAAATTTATTTCTCTTTAGGTTTGTACACATCGAAAAAACAAATAAAAACAAACATTCGTTTCTTGTTCACTTTGTTTGTATGTGTTTCTTTGTTTAGTTGTTGTTTTTGTCTACATACCAACTAAATATTTGTTTAACTATTGTTCGACAGTTGGAATAGTTATAAATGACCATAAAAACAAAAATTCTTTTGAAGTACCGATGTCTACTCGAGCATGTGTGAACAAGAACAAACAAACGTTTGTTCTCCTTTTTCACCGTCTACACTGAAGAAAAAGTTTGTTTGCTGATGTTTGTTCTTGCTGGTTTTTTTGGTGTGTACATACCTTAAGAAATACAATTTTCAGGCTTATTGAAGGTTTTAAATTAGCGTTTTTAGGCTATTTGGATCTTTTTAAAAAAATTTAAATTTTTCTTTACAATTGTGTTTAATATTAAAAGGGTTTATTTTAAGTTGCTTTATTTGAGCAAAAAATATGCCCCCTAAGTGAGAAGACTTGGTCATAATCGTCAACTGAGTGAACTTGAGAGGGTTAAAATTGTGGGCTTGCAAGTGTATCAATTAGAAAAAATTAAAGAAAAATAAGCAATTTTTTCATTTTACATATTATTAGACATATATCCAAAAAATTTAAACACACAACTTGGGGCATTAAACATTGTAGGGGAACAACAGGGTATCAAGATTGTTCGACTGGGGCTATTGCAAATCAGTGGTTTAAGAACACGGTGGGGTAGTCAAGATGTGTTTAGTATAGTACCAAATAAAAAGTTTGGGGCTTTTTTTTAACATCCCCATTGAGTATGATATTAACTCCTAAGCCATCGCCGCAATCGAAAGAAATAGTGTAAAGATGAGAGATGGAACCCGAAATTTTTTACTGGTTTACATCATCGTCGAGCATAGTATGAATGCGGCACATGGTAAAGGCGTAATCCATAGTTTAGTATGGGAGATATGTGGATCACATCGTAGGGGACCAACATGGCGTCAAGATCGCAAAAAAATTTTTGGCTCTAGAGATCGCCTCAGTTCGACTTGGGAGATTGCAAATCAGTCATTTAAAGAACACATGGGAAGTCAAGAAGTATTTAGTATAGTAACAAATAAAATGATCTGGGCTTTTTTCTGAATATCCACACTGAATATGACATTGTCTTCTAAACCATCGACGCAACCGAAAGCAATAGTGTAGAGATAAGGAATAAAGCCAGAGGATGACTCTGACTCATCATCGTCGCGCAATGGTGAAGAAGGCGATACATGGTAAAAGACGTAATCTATAGTTTAATATAAAGATCTGTAAATTACTCCATAGGTGAAATAATATGGGCTGTCATCAGATATAGTAACAGGACAAATCTAGTCTTAAAAGTAACATGGCGGCCCTCTGGTACATTCAGAAAGTAATGAAACCACATGTTCCTTCAAATCTTCAGATAATCGAAAACACCAATTTTAGCCATAGACTTTATGGACCAACTCCACATTGACCGCAATCAATGGCCACCAAGATAGCCTAGATCACTCTCCGATAGGTAATAGGATAAAGGAATCATGAAATACACCGTCACCCATTGGTTGGAACGGGGTTAATTGACTGGGCTTGCGCGTAACCGTACAATAAACGGTTTTTCGCGGGGTGGACAAACCTTTGATATTGACACAGCTTTTTATGGCCAAAGTACTCCTAAATTTCCAAGAATAAGTCACAAACATTTGTTGTGACAAAACTAACTTTTTAGCTTTAATTAATAATACTGAAATGATTTTAAGCTTTAATTGGCTTCCAATTATTTAAAAAACCTTTCGGGTGGTTCTATCTCTATTCATCCTTAGGTGTAAACCTAATACTATCACATTTAGGCTCATTTTATATTTATGAATGATTTGTGCCCTTAGAATTTTGCATGTTAATTTCTAAAGATATTGTATATTTTGATGAATACGAATAATATTAAATTATGAGTTTCTTTACAATATATTTGCCAAATAGAACTTTACAATATGTTTGCCAAAAGTATATTTTTTTAAAACCTTTCCCATGTACTTTATTAAGAAGGGCCGGACAATGTAACTAATTTTAACACAAAATCTGCAGAATTCATAACAATGCCAGGAAGACAATAGCAACCTGCATACATACCGTACATTCGCAAAGTATATTTGCATTTTCGTTAATAACTCATTCTTGTGATTGGAGAAAGCGCTTCGGTAAATGCGCACTGAATGCGTGAATGCGTGAATACGACAATAGAGCATTGTAGATAGAGACAGGACAATACGAATCTGTATAATAAGGTTTGCATTTAACCCGAATACATTTTCTTGTGTAAAGAATTTATGATTTTGTATTATATATATATATATATATATATATATATATATATATATATATATATATATATATATATATATTTTTTTTATATATATATATATAGTTTATTTGTTTATTTTCTTTGACTTTGCCTTGATATATTGTTTATGCTTTTCAAAATTTTCTGGATTTTCTTGGGGATAGGTCAGGAATATATAAAAACAGTTGCTTACTAAGCAATTTTCATCCAAATTTATGTCAATAACGACGTTTCGGCCTGAAAGGGCCTTCATCAGGTTATAATATGTATTTTTTTATAACAACAAATTAATCTTAAAACTAAGGGGCTTCTCACGAAAAACACTCATTTTTGTTGTTGTGTAATAAACATTTAAAACTTGAAATGACAAACACTTAACATTTCGTTAAGTGTTTGTAAATAATCATCGATTTATTAAAATGTAATTTATGGTTAATATAATATATATATATATATATATATATATATATATATATATATATATATATATATATATATATATATATATATATATATATATATATATATATATATATATATATATAATATTTTTTTTTTTTTTTTTTTAATTATTTTGTTTTAATAACTTTTTTAAAATAAATTTTTTTAAACAAATAATGATAGATACATAGGATTGTTTTTATTATTGTAGCTATGGTATTTTACTTATTGTAAGTTAAAATCATATGCGCCCTTTAACAACTGGCACACTGATACTTATCTGACCAGGGACGTTGGGAACCGGTAAAAAATTATTTGTGCCAAATTTTTAAAAAAATTCAAACCATATAAAGGTATTGACACTACCACCCTTTTCAATATATTTCGATATATTACAGTTATTATATATCCCCCTCTATATTGCCCCTTTCAAGCACAAAACCTGAAGACTTTAAAACAATATAATCAAGATAATAACTACTTGCATATAGATCGTACATTCACTAAGTATATTTGCATTTTACCTAATAACTCACTCTTGAATAGGAAGGGAGAGCTTTGCTATATCCACGCAAAATGCGTGAATAAGACAATGCAGCTGGAGTGACAATATCCGTACAGACATCAGCTTTGCATTTTTTTGCTGACATTTAATCCGGAAATGGAAAATTGTATGTTTATAAGTATGTTTTCATTGCCTTTTGTTTTCAAGAATGAAAAGTGCCATTTTTTAGATAAGCTGGCAATTTCAATAAGATTTCTGTTTACTATAAATTGGTTTTCATCTAAAAGAGTTTTTACCAAGTAATACTTGTTTTTATACGATAAATGTCTTAGCTGGTAACATACTTTCATTGCCTTTATTTTTAATTTTCTGTTTTTTACCATATGCAAACATATACAATGGAGATACAATTTTTAAAATTTAATGTCTGTTCGTACGTGTCTTGCACAAAATAGTTAATGTATATATCCTGATGTGAGTCCTGAGAGTACATTAAACACCACTCTTAAGGAATACAGTTGGATAATGATGAACCTGATAACGAATTTGGCATTAAAATTAATTAAATAAAAGTTTTGTCTATTATGAAATGTAGAATAATTATTATCTAAGACAAGAGCAACATTTTTCAAAATTCAAAAAGGACTCTTGTTTGCCACGCTTATCAGGCTTAAGCAAAAATACAAAATTGCTTTATAGAATTGAATCTGATGGATTGTGCAGTCACAGGCGTAGATCGAAAAAAGTATTAAAAGAATACTACTATTAATATTATACAAATTTAGGTAAAAATGTTGTTTTTTTTTCTGTAAGGCGGTTATAAAATATATAAAAATAAAATAAAAATATAACAGAAAAATACAACCTAATTATTATAAAGAATAACTTTCCGATCAAAATTTTTTTTGGTATTCAAATTTTTCAAATTTTATATTTAAAATGCATGAGGTTAAAAGATATGTATTTATTGTATCTTATGTGTATATTTTTTTTTCATAGAATCTAAAAAAATGCTAAAAAATTGATTTCAATAAAAAAAAGAGACTATAGTTTATAAAATTACCATTGTCTTAATGGGTCTTCTTATTTATTGGCTCGTTTCCAAAAATGTCTTTTATTTTTCAATATGCTTTAATAAAAAAGTTTTCTTATACATTTTTAGTAACAATAAAATAAGTTGTACTTTTACCAGTAGGTACTAGATGTAGTAATGAACGCTAGACTTTGACAGAAAAATTACTTTTTTGGTTTTGACATTTCAAGTATTTATTGTTACTCCATTCTAGTTTTAATTTAAATTGCAAATGTATCATATAATTTAAATTAATTATGTTTTTACTAAAAATAATTACCTTTATCTAAACGCATCAAAACAATAAGACGCTTACAAAAACAAACCAATATATAAGGTATTTCATAAAGAAATTATTGTTAAAAGTCAACTTTTTTAGGTTTTTTAAGGATATGCTCAGCGCAAGCGCGGGAATATGAAAGTTTCTGGCACTTTTTATAAATATGGCTGAACAACAAGCATTATCACGCCTAATATCAGCGCAATTAAATAAAAAATTAATTGATGGTGCTGTATCAGTGCATCCTACCTCAGAAGCATACAACTGGGTTCAGCTACGACGGTGGTTGAAGTGCCATGGTCGTCCTCAACTTACTTACTTACTTACTCCGTAGCACTAAAACCCAGGGTGTGTCTTGGCTGCCTTGACTATCTGCCTCCACCTCGAACGGTCATGGGTCATCTTCCTCCATTCTTACTGGTCTACTCCAAGGATAGCCAGATCTTTAATGATGTTATCTCTCCATCTGAGCCTAGGTCTTCCCAGTGGTCTTTTTTCTGGTGGTGCTTCTTTCCATACCCGTTTTATTAGGCGATCCCTGCACGTGCCCTGCCCATCTTAGTCTGCCGGACTTTATCTCCTGAAGCTCAGCATTGCTTCTCATTTTATACTGGCCGGTTTCAGGATCTCAAACGGGGCCATATATCATGCGTAGAATTTTTCTTTCAAACCTTCTTAGAAGCTCTGTGTCGCGAACTGTCAGTGTCCATGTTTCACTGGCGTACGTTGCTACTGGACGTATTATTGTTTGATAAATTACGGTTTTGGCTTTTCTTGTGATAAATTTTGATTTTAGTAGCTTTTGTACTGCAAATGAGCATTTGTTTGCTTGTGTGATTCGATGCTTAATTTCTTCTTGCATACTATTGTCTGCCGTTATCACTGCGCCTAGGTACTTGAAGGTTCGCAGATGCTCAAAATTGTAGTCGCCCATTGTGATGTTCTGCCTGACCCTGTCACGGGCGGGGTTGCGGGAGACATGCATGTATTGTATATTCATTTATTCGTAGCCCTACATGGTCGTCCTCAAGGAGGAAATAAAGCCGCACGAGTTGAGAGGTTAAGATAAATAATTTATAGGTCTGGTGGAACTGTATTTTACTTATCATGGTAATAGGTACAAGTAATAAGAAAAAAAATTCTTATTTTCATGTTTTGAGCAAGGTTCTAGTGACGCTAACAAATTTTATTATTTGAGGTTATGGGGCGAGCTATTATAATTATAATTGATTAAATATGTTACCTCATTACTAGTTTTCTTTTTTACACAACTGGTGAGGTCTGGATATTCTCCTTTAAAATGAAGTGAACAAATATATGTGTCTATATTAACATTATCATTTCCTTGGAATCGACCATCACCTCGTCCACCCCGCTTCACCCGTAAATCGCATTTAGCACATTTGAGACACTTTTTTAAGTGCTCTTGCTTATTTTTTTTTTATTGAGTTTTATATTTAAAACAAGTCCCTTTTCTTATAGATAACGTTAGATATTTAAAATAAAATATTTATATTATTATTTTATGTTAGCACAATAATTTTAATTAAGCTGTTTATAAAAAATTAATTATCATTACTTGTTTTATTGCTAAAATATTACTAAAACATATGCACTGCTCTAACATTTGTAAATAAAGTGCCCGAAAAACATGGCGGAAGTTGGGGCATGCGCCAAAAAAGTTTTAACTATTACAGGAAACATTGTTATTTAAAATCACTACAAAACATAGCTAATTTAGATATTTGTATATAAAAATGAAAAAACCTACAAATATGACTCTGTTCAGACGTCGTTGAACGATTTTGTACCATAAAACACATACTTTATGATTATTTCGGTAAATTAAATAGATGTAACAAAATAATGTCACCTTTAATAAAAAAACTACCCAGTACAATTTATTGCATTGGACTAGCAAGAAAAACAGCAAAGCGGTCTGTTTGTTCAAGGCCGTTACAGTTGGAAGGATAATTTCATGCCGGTCACGTCTCGGACTGAGGTTGTATTCCGCACCAACGAAAAAGTCCGTACAGCGAAAGGGTGTAAGCTAAAATTGTTAGAAAACATTGGAAAATGCTAGAAAAGCTTTAGGAAACTTGTGGAAATTGCTATTTAAGTTAATTTTGGACTATTGCTTTTAAGCTCGTTTGGAATTTAAAAAAAAAAGAGAAATGTTTTTAAACATATTTCCAGTCAAAAAAGCAAAACATTTTTACTATCTTGAATTTTAAAATTGTATTTAACTTTTAAGATGGTTAGGAAATAAATATCTAAAATGTGCGATTCACGGAGCACGAATAATACAGAAGACGCCAACATTGTTGTAATAACATTCGTGGTTTTGAATCCTAGGCCTAGAATACTGACTCCACCATAAGCGCCTGCCTAAGAAAAGTGGTACCACACATGCAAGGTCATAGGTATTTTTGAAAATAACTCGGACTTATTGTGGCAACATTAAATAAAATGAAGTTAGTATACAAAATTCATTTCATTTAACATTTAATTGATTTAGTCGATTTAGTTTTGTGAATGGCAAGTAATATGTAGGGGAGGCCGGGGCTACAATTAGCAGAGGTAAGTATTAACCAGCGATTTTCTTTAAAACTATACATACTATACCTATGGTGTGTTTTTTGATAAGTTGACTAAGCCATGCCGCATGGCTTAAAAATGGCCAGTTGGCTCAACTTGCCGTGAGAGTGAGCGGTGTGCTGAACGATATTTTTGGGCAGGTAGCGAACATTTAGATTTTCACAATTTTTTGTTTTATGCTTAAAATATTCGGCGTTAGACTAATAATGCTACATTACTTAATTAGCGTAACTATAAGCCTGTTCTTTGCTATGATTTTTAATACTTAAAAACTACCTTTGTGGCTTTAATTATCAAATCGGCGGGCTCAGTATTAACGTGTTATTACATACCCCACGTATGGGGGCTATTATCAGGAGCGGAAACCTAACTTTTGTTTATAATTATTGTAGATTGGTATATTTTCTTGTGCGTATCATAAAAAAAATGACAAGCACCAAAAATCTGCCATACTCTAAAGAAGAATTCTTTAGAGGAAGAACATCATGTAAAAGAAAACGACCAGACCAAAGGAACCAATGATTAAAACAGATAAGGAAAGGTAAGTCTAAAGGAGATGGCATAAACGACAGAAAAAGAAAAGATGAAGAAACGGATATTAGATAAATGCAGTGACTATGATGGAGATAAATATTTTTGTATTGTTTGTAGTGTCTTTTATAATAAATATACATCAGGTAGAGACTGGATTCAATGTCACTCTTGAAAGAAGAAAGCTTTAAAGCTTCAACTAAAAATTATTTTTTGTTAATTTTTGGCCCCGGCCTCTATATTTATCTTGTTGCCGCTTTATATTTTTGCAAAAATTAATAATTTTTGATTGTCTTGCGTAATATTTTGTGTATTTGTGCAGTCTCGCTAAACAAGATTTTTTATGTTTTCCAGAATCGTAAAGCAAAATCACTTTGTGGCTGGCATCGACTAAGTGTACCATTTTTAATTCATAGTAAGTTTTTTTTTGACATCTGTGCTATGAACACAAGTTATACCGTTTTTCATAGTACAGCAACGGCTGCCAGGTAACTTCCATAGTGCAAGTTTGATAGATTTTTCATAGTACAGCAACGGCTGCCAGACTTTTGGAATGACGATACTAGGCTTGCTAAAAATATTTTGACACTAACAAAATAAACGCGATTAATGTAATGTTTAGCGATAGACAATTAAGACAACTTTTTAAAACTAAAAATAATTTTTGTGGAGTTGTTTTTTATAAAAAAAATATTCAAAACCGTAAAAATAAATTTATTATATAAAAGAATAGAAGTTTTAGCATTGTGTATGTAACAAGTGTCAAGAAACCGGAATTTTAGGAAAGTTTGTGCAGTTTTGTGGTTAGTTTAAAGTGGGGCGTCATACTTCAAAATCTAGGGGTTTCGACAAAAAATGACTTCCGACTTGTCATCAGCGCCTTAAAAACTCCACTATACAAAACTCCACTATACAACGACTAATTTATAACAATGTATATATTATTCTTCTAATCTATATCCAATAACTATACAAAAAAGAGAATTTTAAAGCGGTAACTGCCTGCCTATAAAAAATATCAATATACAATCACGATGCTTACCTATTTTTTTTTTAAGTGGGAAAAACTCCAGTTTAGTAACTCTTTATTTCTCGTTTGCACAAGCACAAATAAAAATTAATCCAAACAAACCATTAAAATGTCCAGCTAATTTGCTTATTTACTTATACCTTTATTTTGATATTTAAATAATTTCTATATAAGATAAGTCAGTACGTTTTTTTTGTATATTATTATCTTCTATGGCCTTTGGGATTTGGATCAACATATTTTTAATCGAGTAGGCACCTGACATAAAACTAAGAAAAAATGATTTTCGTAAAAGGTGTTGGAATCTTATATTTGTAATCTTATATTCAACAATAATTATTTAAGTTTAAATAAACAGTCTTTGTGCGATGCCTAAAAATAAACAGATTTATTTGTTACCTTTTCATCGGGTGCGATTTGGAAATCTCAACAAGAATGATTACCTTTGCAGTTGCAGGTATTTTGTGTCTGTCGCATAGCAATATAGTTTAGTCTGAAAGCTTGTAACGTATATGACATACATATTTTTAATTCTCTCTTTAATTTATATTATTTCGGTTAAATGAAATCACATTGATTATCTAAGTTGTACCTTTTATTATCTCGAATCTCCAAGAGGTTATGGGCCCAGCGTCGTCGCATTAGCTCACCTGTAGAGATAATAAATAAAGGCTACACTCGCGAGTAATACCGTTCGCGGAAAGTATCGAAAACCGAGATAATGGCGGAAAGTGCAAAATATCACGTCGAAAAGTTAAGTGGACAGAACTACGAGTCATGGAATTATTTGGTGAAAATGTTGCTGATTAATGCTGACTTATGGAACGTAGTTTCGACTGCAGTACCAACACAGACAGAGCAAGACGCCAATTGGAAAAAGAAAAATGACAAAGCTCTATCAACTATAGCCTTACTTGTCGACGTAAGCCAATTAGTGCATATTAGGAATAAGCAGTACGCGCATGATGCGTGGGAAGCACTACGAGATTATCACCAAAAATCAAGTTTATCCAGCATGGTGTTTTTATTAAAGCGGATTTGCAGGCTATCGCTGGAGGAGAATGGTGATATGGAAGCACATATAAGTTTATTCTTGGAGCTTTTGAATAAACTGGCCGCATTAGGAGAGGAAATTAAGGACAGTTTGCAGCAGGAATTTTGCTGGGAAGTCTTCCAGACTCATACAGTTTTCTGATTACAGCGCTGGAAAGTAAGCCATCGAATGAATTCACGCTTGAATTTGTTAAAAGTAAACTAACCGATGAGTACAGAAGACGTCAGGGAGCATCGAGTAACCAGAGCGAATCAGCCATGAAGTCAGTATACAAGGGTGACAAAAATAATCCTACTGCAAGTTCAAGTGTAAAGCAGTATTATGTTTGCAACAGGAAAGGCCATTTTAAACGAGAATATTTTAAGTATAAGGCGTTTAAAAAGGAAAAGGCCAACAAAGTTACTGAGGATAAAACTGACAACATGTGTTTTATGGTCAACTTGAATTTAAATGACGTAAACAGGGATTCTGCTTCGTGGTATGTGGACTCAGGAGTTTCGAGCCACATGGTTAATTACAAGGAATTCTATACCCAATTTAACGATAGCAGGAAAGGCGTTTTGAGGTTAGCAGGGAAAGGGCAGCAATCCCAGGTCACGGGCCCATGAAGACTGTTACTCCAGGGGGTAAACGATACATCCTTACTTTAATCGATGATTTTTCAAGGTTTACCTTTGTGTATTTATTGAACCATAAAAATGAAACTGTTAAATACATTAAAGAATTTGTCGAGTTAATGAGTAATCAGTCAGGCAGGGTACCGAAGGTTATTAGGTCGGATAGGGGTGGCGAGTACGTAAATAATACTTTAAGGGAATACTTGAAGGGTAAGGGTATTAAAATACAATATACAGCGGGGTACTCACCAGAGCAAAATGGGGTTGCCGAGAGAAAAAATAGGTCATTGGTCGAAATGGCTAGGTGCATGTTAATAGATGCGGACTTATCAAAGAAATTTTGGGGTGAAGCAGTGGTTACGGCCAATTATCTGCAAAATCGACTTCCTACTAAGTCAAAACAAAAACACCTTTTGAATTATGGTATAAAGTTAAACCTGATGTATCGAATTTGCAAATATTTGGGTCCAAAGTTTACAGCCACATTCCTAAAGAACTGAATAAAAATCAATTTGATAAGAAGGCGGAAACATTAGTGTTTGTAGGATATTCTGAGGAGTCTAAAGCATACAGATTGTTAGATGTTGATACAGGGCGTATAAAAATTAGTCGTAGTGTAGTATTTCCTGAAAGAAATATATGTGTTAATGATATGAAGGAAAAAAGTGAAAAAGTGACCATTGTGTTTAGAAAAGAGGAACCAGAAAGCGTAGAAGAAAATAAGGGCGCGGTTTTTGAAAACACGGAGGATTCTGATAGTGTATCAGAGGCAGAAGAATTTTATGACACCGATATTAGCTATCAACCGAGCGAAGAGGACCCTGGCCAAGAAGACGCAGGTGGTCGTAGGAAATCAACTAGAATAAATAAGGGAGTTCCACCTGAGCGCTATACAGCGAAGTTAGTTGAACTCCAAGAAATTAGGTATAAACACGTAATTTAATGTTTAGTTTTAATTCTTATGGATTATTCAGTTCAAAAACGAGTTTTTTTTGCGTGAAAACATAAAGTGTAACTTAATAGAAGAAGATGAAGCGACAGTACATACCACTAAAAACTCTTAAAGAGTTCTGCGAGAAGTGTTTAATGGCCGACTCATTTCACTATTTAGGGATTTAAATTGGCTTTCAAGGTCTCCGGACTTAAGTGCACCAGACTTTTTTCTGTGGGGCTATTTAAAGTCAAAAGTTTTTGAAACTTGTCCAGAAAACATCCAAGATCAAGTCGGAATTTCTGAGGAGATCCGGTCAATAGATCAGGTTTTCCTTTATCATGTCATGAACCATTTCTTGTCAAATCTTCAAAAGTGCATTGAAGTTAATGGCACTTACCTACTTAAAAGACGTAATTTTTAAAAGTTTGGATAAGTCGTATGTTATAGTAAATCCCAAAGAGTGAATTGTAATTAAGTGTAATAAAATGTTAGTTTTATTAAGTTTAAACAATTTTACCGACCAATAAAAATGGGTAGTCTATTATGGGGAACCTGTAGTTTTAGCTTTGAAAATGTTAAATTAGTTATTTATGCAACCAGTAAGAAAAGTTTTATTTTGTGTAAGGAGCGCGAGTTACACAAAATGAACTTTTACTAACGTGTTCCATAAAAGATTTTTTAAAAATTTTAAATGAAGCTGTTTTTATTACAAGCAAATGAAACAAAATTGATATCATGGCTTTTGAACCCTGTATTTAGTTCGGTTGCTAAGCGTTACTGGTGGTGGAATGAACTTTTCGCAACTAAATTTGAAAACTTTACTTTTCAACACTAGTGCTGAAAAGTAAAATGTTTCGATACGCCCGTCAGTTTTAAAAAATGTCACTCTTTATGTAAAAATTGGAAAAAATAATTTTTATAGTCTACAGTATGTCTGCAGATGCGGTTAACAAGAGGACAAATGGACCAAAAATTGAAAAATACGAAAAAAAGTCAATATTGAAAAAAATGTCTGCTTGCAAAAAAATAGGAAGTACAATGAGAAACTAGAGTGTTATCATACAGGCCTTCTTAAAAATGCAAAAACATAAAATCAAACAAGAGCAAAAAGTCGTTTTTGGCTTTTTAGCGTAAAATGATAAATAAAAAACTTGCTTCAAATTTATTTCTAATCTTATTTCCGAACTTACTAAAGAAAATTTGAATAAATGAAAAAAAAATCAATGTTTTTGCAAGAACGCATTGTACATTTACATTTTTTTACATTTTACTTTTTTCATTGTATATTTATTTTTATTATTGTTTAGTGATGTAAAAGTATTATTAAAGTAAAAGTAGTAAAATGCGTACCTACTTGCAAAAATGTCAATTTTTTTATTTTTCCTAAATTCAATTTTTCTTCAGTAAGTTCGAAATCAGGTTAAAAATAAATTTTAAGCAACTTTTTTATTTAATATTTCACGTTAAAAGGCCAAAAAATTACTGTTTGCACTTGTTCGATTTTATGTTTTTGCATTTTTGAGACGCCCTGTATGATAATAATTTATTTTCTCATTGTAGTTCATATTTTTTCGACAAGCAAATTTTTTATCAAAAATGACTTTTATTCGTATCTTTCAATATTTGGTTTATTTGTCCTCTTGTTAACCGCATCCGCGGACATGTCATATATATTAGCAAAATTATTAAAAATCCATACCCCAGGTAAATCTCAAGGATACTTTTTTGCGAGTCTACCCTTATGTCACTTTATTGCATGACAATGCGTCCCTTGCTTAGCTATTGGTTGGCGTTATTTTTAAGGTTATTTTTTTTAATTCAATGGTTGGCAGGTGGCCGCTACTCTTTAGCCAGACCTTGACTTTTATATTTAGGGGTCCTTTAAGGACAATTACACAAATTTTCAAAGTGGCTCAAGAATCTACTTAATATAGTTCACCAGCTCTCCTACTATTAATATAACTACAAGCCACAATGGAAAAGGTAATTACATCCTACCAATACAATGTATGTGTAACTGTCGTATAATTATCCATAAAGTTGGACGGGACTATTAACTGTCAAGTGCCAAAAATTACCCAATTACACACATGAAATCATAAATAAAACCAATGGCGAAACTGCTACATATAACTCAACAAAAGTAAGTGCGCTTTGTAAAGTTTATTGCTTAATAAAGCAAAACTTTTCCTGTTAACTCGTGGTTTATATCTTAACTTTGGTTCTAAAACTGGTAATAATTTATCACTTTTCAATTAAAATAATTTTAGCGAACATTTTCCCTTGTAGGTTCTTTTTTTATTGTGATGTGTATGTTTTCTTAAAAGAAAATTATCTACGAAATAAGTCAGCTTACAGAGATTACAACAAAACATGAAGAAATTACTTTTAATAAACAGCGAACAATAAATCAATAAATAAATGAGGTTAGGTTTTTACACCACTTAGCGTTCGGTATGTCCCTGCACCTTAAGTGGCCATGTGATCAAAACTCTATTCTTACGCCGCTTCAGCTCCGTTTTCATTACCGAACCCACCTTGTGTACTACATTTAACTCATTTTTGCGAGATAACCACAACCTACCGGTATCACAGCATAACTAACAAAGAACAGCACGATTTCATGAATTGGCGGGAGAGTACTGTCATTTTCTCGCGGAGATTCAGCCTCTATTTTGCTGGGATATGATGTCTCTTTATTTAAATCCAATCATTTCATGTGTGTTTCTTTTGTGTTTTGTGCTTAAAAATAACAAAGGCGGCGCCAGAAAGAGATCGTGCTGCCTGTTAGTTATGCTGTGCCACAATATGTTACATGGTTACCTCGCAAAAATGTGTTTTTTGTATTTATTGTGCCATGCATAAAAACAAATATGTATACAGACATCTTTTTTGTTTTTCAAAAGTCTTTTTTTCTTTAAGATTCTAAAATTTCAAAAAAATTGAAATTTCCTGTTACAACAGTCAAAGTTAAGCATAGTTTATATTAACATCACTAAAATAGTGGCAAAAGATCAACAAGTAGAAACGTTATTAACGTTCTAGGCAACCGTTCTTCGTGTTTAAAGTAAAACATTTCGGCACTTTATTTTAGTAGTAAATAAACGAAAATAAAACAAAGTTTCTCTAAAAGTCCCGCCTAATGCGGAACATAATATGGAAAGTTGAGTCGATAATAGAGCTTTAAGAAGTTTCACAGTTTATATATTAAGCTCGATTTCGGCCTCGGCGTTTGTGTGTTGATGAAACGTTTGTTTGCCGAACAAACAATCAATCCGAACTATGTCTCCTGCCGTCGGGCATGGACTACATTAGCACCTTCCTAATGACGCTTCCTTATTAAACTTTGTCTTTGTTTATTCGGGATGTTAATTTATGAGAGAAAGTCAATGTAAAAAATCACTTAAACGGACTTAGTTTGTTGTATAAAACAATTTAATAAAATAGGAAATAAAGAAACTTTGTATTTCGTGCAAAATTTTTATTAAACCAAAATTCTACAACGCGCTTTTAGTAAAAACCAACGAACTCAAGGACTAGAATTAACGCAACGCCAGTTTATAGGCAGGGTGTTTGGTAAGTGAACTGTGTGTTTTTGTTTGGAAAAACGTAAACAAAATCAGCAAAACTATCTTGAGAATGTAATAAAATTATTCAAAAACATTGGTTTTTGTGTTAATATAGGCAACATCGATTTAAATATTAACAATTATTGATATGACAGTTCCAAGATTCGATTGCACCGGCAACAAGGTTGATATGAACAGCTGATGTATTCGTTTGATAAAAAATTACGTTAAATTGGGTACTGTACGGCACTTCAATGTCATTTTATCTCATTTTATTAGGTTGTATTATTTAATAACATGTTTTGTAAACTGACTAGATCAACAGCAATCGAATTGAGCATCTAAAGTAAATGACATATCTGTCTGTTACTTCACATAATAAACAAAAATAGTTTTCTGGCTTTAAAAATATTTTTTAACAATAAAGAATTATCGATTTATGAAAATGTTATTTATGGTACAATACCATAAATATTGAAAACGTTATTATTGCCGAAGTGATGTTATTCAGTGTGTTTAATCAACGTTGCCGGAGCAGTGTGTTTACGAGAACTATCCCGCCTTGATCTGATTATATTAATGCCAAACAGCATTTACTTTATTTCTATTCAATAGTTTGTTGGTAAAAACCATTATCAGTGCTATCTGCAAGTAAGAGTTAAATAATAAAAGCAAATTAAAGAAATGTTTAAATATTTTAACGAACAGTTATTGTTAAATTTACTTTTTAATAAATTTAAAAGTAAATTTAAGTTATAAAGATAACGAATCTCTTGATAAAGTAACAAAATTAGTAAACTTGGTATAAAAGAAAACAAATAAAGTTCAAAATTTACTCGACATCGACAAACCATCACTTTATTTAATTGAAAATTAAAAGTAAAATTGTAAATAAAATCTCACATTTTTACCTTTGAATGGGTAAATTTTAAAATTTAATCACACTAAAATATCATTTTGTTGGAAAGACGAACATGTGACTATGTTAGGTTAATAGACCAGTAATACTAAAGTGTAAACAAATATAGACCACTAATCCAAAAAAGCAAAAAAGGATACCACTTCAAGGCTAATTGAAGTGTAGTTACTGTTGGGGAACTAAAATTTTACAATAATGTTCAAAAAGGTTGTGATTTGGAAATTTAAAAGTAAAATATTTGGTTAAAAGAACTTTTAATGTAATTGAGAGATTTTTTTAACTATGACAATTAAATTGTAGTAAACTGGAAAAGAACAACTATTCCCTTCCTACATCCCCAAGAACCAATCAAAGAAGCACGCAATGGGAGAAGAAATTGTAAAAGAAGGGTTAGTACAGTTAAAAAGAAAGCGGATACGTTGTTTTATACGGGTTATAATGGTTAAATAGGTAGATACAGTGAAAAAGGGGGGTTGTAAAGCTCTTTGAGACCCTCAAAAACAGAGGGAGCAAATAAGAATGAGATTTGTAAGTATATTGAAAAGGTAAAAAAGTGTCAAGCTCATAAAGTGCTATTACTTAAGTTGGGGAAACAGTAACATTGGTATGATATATAAAAGTTATCAATTAGCTATTTGATTATAATAAAATCAAATAAATCGATGATTTTCTTTAGACTATGAAACAGTGCAAATAAAAGGTTAATAAAGTTAAAAGGAAAAAATAGAGGGGAGAGAGAGAAAGTAGCAAATAAGAATTAGATTTGTAATTTAGAAAACCGGTATATTAAAAAGTAAAAATGTAAAGTTTATAAACTGTTAATTACTAAGTATTAGTATGTTATATGAAGTTATTAATTAGTATTGATCACACAGTATAAATCTTGTAATCAATTTGTGTTTTATTAAAATAGCAACTTTGGTATCAGGTTTAATAAAGTTAGGCAACAAACAAGACAGAAAAACAACAAAAATAATTAGAGTGATCATGTTATTTCTAAAAAAAAGGGAAAAAAATCAGGTTCTTGCTCTCACAAGTCAATTTATTTAGCTTTTTCAGCTGCAGTTTTTAAGATGTTAAAGGGTTTTCCCTAAAAATGTATCTACAAGTAATTTAAAATTACCTTTTTTGTAGTTTTATAAATTAGTGAAAGCCCAAGTTTTTAATACTGTAAAGAGAAAAATAATTAAGGTTGTGCTTATGATGGGGCTGCTTCACACCCCACAATTAAATGTGCACATCCAAAAAGATTGGTAATCATGAATGGGAAAAAGCTTTAAAATCCCAAATTATTGACGCAATTGTCAAATGAAATAAGTAATTATTCATAAAAACTAAATCTAGATTAAACTATTAGTCGAAGCGGCGACCGTTGTAAAAGGGGGTCAACCAGAATAAGTACAAAAATAAACTTTATTACTTTTTGTATATTAGATAAGTAATATAACAACGGTCTGGCGATTTGTAACTAACAATTTTTTTTTTAATTTTTTGTAACAATGATGTCTAAGACACAAGTACAAAGTTTTTCTATTCAAATAAGTTTTGATCAGTACAATGAAAAATCTAAGTCTGGCACCCCTATTCTCGACACAACTGTTTGCCAGACCACCCTTAAAAAAATAAAATAATTGGTCTGGTACATCAACTAACCAAAATTCTGCCAAACCAAAACTAAGAAACTCCTTTATTGCTAAGCGTTTTTGGTTTTAATCATAATTAACTATTATACTGTTAACTAATAATTGTACAATTTTGTCAAATGTGTCATATTGTAAAGCTTGTGTTTTTAAGTCATGAATATCTATACTAATTAATTTTTCCATTGAAGAAGAAGAACGAAATGCTTTATATGTAAAGGATTTTTTTTTTACATTATATAGAAAATTTATCATTGCAATAAATATTTTGAGGGTGGTCACGCAAACAGTTGTGTCAAGAATAAGGGTGCCAGACTTTAATTTTTATATTCCACTGAAAGTGAAATGAGAAATTCTCAATTCTCCATTTCACTAGAAACACACAGTTCTGTATTTCAAACGAAAAATATACTTTACTGCACTGTGCAAAAGAAAATAACAGAACGGCTTATAAAAACAAGAAGATCTGAATAATAACAGACAGCCAGGCGTCACTAGGGGTACTAGTAAACCCTAGGGAAAGTCCAAAAATGACAGGGGAAAGCCAAAAAAAAGAAATCCTGGGGAACGCAAGGGGTTTTTTTCTCCTGTGGGTACCAAAGGGGATCCCGGGGTGAAACACGAAAAGGGGAAGCTAGCAAGACAGGGATCATCCCCCCCATACTTTGACCTGAACCCCCGACCATAGAGTGGCCAAAACCAAGCACAAAAGGGAAACCAGGAAATGGATCCGAAACAAACACGAGGGGAAAACTGGTCCAGCATCAGTAAAAAAAAAATGGAAAGGCTTTAAAGGGGCCCCATCCAAAAAAAAACTACTCAAACAAAGTAGGAACAAGATTAAAAAATTGGTATAAAAGGGGAAAAGAAAAACAAAAATCAAAAAGGGGGCGCGCCTGGGAGTAAATCAAGACGGCTCCCAGAGCAGCAGAAGAAGAATATATATTAGTATTATTAACTTATACAAAATCACTTAAAAATAGCCCCCATTATTGTCAATACATCCCCAAAAAAAGAGACGGGGTCCTACAATTTTTAATTAAAATTAATTTAATAATTTAAGAAATATTTTGTTTCAGGTACGCAAAATTGCAATCCTAGTTTAACCCTGTATAACTAAAATTTTATCATACAGTACCCTACATCATGTTTATCGGCTTCTCTGACTAACCCCATCATTCGATATGATCTCCACTAGACTGTCCCTAATGTATCCCCAAGTTTAACTGGAGAAGGTAATTACATGGGCTTACCGGGACAAAGTATGGATATAAAGTTGAATAATTGCCCATAAAGTCGGGCGCGACCATTAACCGTTAATTGCCAAGTAACAGAAATCGTCCAATTACACGCATGAAATTGTGCATAAAACCCATGGGCTGGCTAAGGTGGTTTACGATTTTGTCTTTTTACCGATCTGTTAAACTAAAATTTAATACCATCAGGTATTGTATTATTATTGGTATATAATACTATTGACAAAATATTAAGAAATCACTTTCCGTACCTATTTTGTATATAGTTGCGCAGATATGTGAGTTTTTTAAAAACTCCTGAACCTAAAATCATATGAAAATTTAGCAAATTTAGATGGGTGGACCATGAAAGGCCATTTTAACAAATAAACATTTATTATTCTTTAATTTATTGGATAAATAAAACAAACAAATTATTAAGAAACACTTTGTTTTGTAATGTAGCTTATAAACTATTTTTTAATGCAAAGGTAATCATTATTTATTAAATTTAATTAATACTAACTTTTTTAAGCGACCTTGAAAGGAACAGGGGTTTAAACAAGGCCGATATAATTAACCAGTCATTTAACTTAAAACTAACGTTGTGACAGTCAAAATATTTAGTTCTACTTAAGCTACATAAAAAAATATTTCATTAATATTAAACATTAAATTCTTACAATAACATACTCATTTAAAAAATACTTAACGAATGTTACTTAAACACTATCGTAAAAATAAGAATGTATTAAATAGTGAAAATGTTCCTAAAATAATTTTAATCTGTATTATAACGATAACAAATAAATCTTTAATAGCTTTTATGAGAAGTAAAAAAATATATTAAATCCACCAAAATGGCTTTCCTAGGGTCCATTCTTTGTAAGGCCAAAATGTTCCTAAAAAGGCCAAACAATAAAAATACTTATTATCTGTAACAACAATTTGCTTATTTAACAAAATATTTAAATAAAATTATTGAAAGCATAATTACAAGTAATAATATTAAGAACTTATATATGTATTGTTTTGCATATCTCAATACATGTTTATAACTAAAAACTAAATTTTAATATTTTCGGCAATCCTAGATGTTCCTAATTAGGTTATTGTGCTCCAGCAAGGCCCATTGTAAAATTTTGATCGTCTTGCAAGGAAGCATTGGTTTTTTTAGGAACACTGCCGTTTTTTAACTACAGTGTAAATAAAGTAATTTTTTTTTTTTTTGGTACCATGGTTTATCTTTATACAGGGTGACCCAGAATATGTAGGCAATCTTTTGGAATCTAAGAGAAAACCCAAAACTATTATAATAAGTTCCCATAAACTTTTTTCCTGCGAGCCACAGGTACATAAAGGACGACCGTAAAAATTGATTTTTTTAAAAATTTTTTTAAAAAAGGGGAAATTTAAATTTTTTTTTTAATAGATGGTTACTAGATAAGTCTTCTTAAAATAAACCCTTTTTAATCATATTTCTTATTTAGTTTCCGGGGACGGACTCCCCCTGCACAAAATGAATTATTTTTTTTGTTTTTAATCTTAAACAAAAAGCAATGTATAAGGGGGCTTACTGGGACTATAATAGCCCAAAAATTAAATAGCCCTCGGGCCAGAGGCCCTGGGCTATTTCGCCGATGGGTTTTATAGCCCCGTAAAGCCCGTGGTGCATACAATGCTTTATGTTTTACCCAAAAAAGTTTTTAATGACTAATTAATTTTTTTCGCAATATAAAAAAAAAATTGCACCTGTACCTGTATACGAAGTAGATAAGACTGGTGTTAAGTTTGACTTTGATGTTTCTGTCAGTTAGTCAGTTGGCATTTTTATTTCGATTTGCTCAAAATGGAAGAAATTCCACAAAATATAAGAGAAAAAAGGCCTTAAAAGGCCGAAAATCTTTTTGGTTAAATCAAGGCAACAGTATGATCGGGATATGGCATACGGTATTTGGGAAAATGCGAACGCAATTCTTCAAATAACCTAAAACGTTTTAATGGCATATTTCCGGAACTGGAAGTTATTGATTTTATTTTAATACATATGTTTAACAAACTTTATTATTTTTAGTCGGAAAAATACAGTCCGAATCTCTCTGGACCAAATATTCCACCCAAGGTCTACGTTGATGGTCATGAAAATATAGACATTTCGCAATACCATCGTCTCATATCTTTTTTAAAAGTTAAGTCAAGGGATACGTCCGAAGAAGTCTAAAGTTTTGGAAGGAGAACAAATATTAAAATTTATTAAGAAGGCCCTGATATTTTACTTGGTACACAAAGTCATATTGGTAATGGGTGTTTTTGGAGGTTTAAGACAAAAGAGTTGGTCAAAATGACCATTGATGACTTTAAGATAGAGGAACAGTCTTGGTTATAAAAGTACCAGAAACTAAAAATTAACCAAAAAATTTTTCTATCATTGAAAAGATTTAGGCGCTTTAAATTTAAAAAAAGTACACAACATTAAGACCAGCTGGAATAAAGGAGCGAAGATTCTTTCTTACCTATAAAAAGGTCGATGTACAGTACAACCCATTGGAAAAAATACCAAGGAAGCGTCCCAACGATCCCAAAAATTTTTTAAAAATGGATAATGCAGAAGCACACCGGCCACGTTTGCGTCGAATCGTCAACTTTATTGTTGAGGCAGGTGCTTCGTTTAAACACTAAAACAACATGGGAAATGGAAAAGCTCTTCAGTAGCTGAAGGATATATAGAAGAAAGTATTTTCCAAAGAAAAAAAGCCAAAATGATTGCCAATTCAGTTAAATCCAGGTTAATTCCGATCGACTATTGAAAATTCTTTAATGGACTGTTCTTCTATACAAAATAGCGTTAGTGCTACCACCGGTCTACCATCACAAAAAATACCGACCATTCTATAGTGGGATCAGCTACATTTTCCGGGACATTTCAAAATTTAATTTTTATTTTCAAATAAAAATTTTAATTTTAGTATTGTTTAAAGAAAAAAAATTTTTTTTTTTATAAACTTGATCATTGTGGAGAAATAAAATTGG
Source organism: Listronotus oregonensis (assembly GCA_019359885.1). NCBI lineage: Eukaryota > Metazoa > Arthropoda > Insecta > Coleoptera > Curculionidae > Listronotus > Listronotus oregonensis. The sequence continues at coordinate 42,532 of JAHBCN010011775.1, forward strand.
ATAACAATAAAATTTCCATATTAGGCATTAGGATAAAGCGGGAAAAAAATGCCCCTTAAATTTTGTGTGATAGCGGTATTATTGCTATATAAAATTCCGTTTCTAAGGTATTATAGATCAATAATAGATAGGTAAAACATAAAAAAATATTCTTGATTGACATCCATAAAATCAACTGTTCACGAAAAATAAAATATGTTTGGTAATTTTTTTACATTTTACAGGGTGTTTTCTAATTACCCTGTTAATCTGGAGGAGTTTATTGATCCTGGGTATTCCAGGTAAATTAACACAATTTATACATCAATTCTATAGCAATGGGGAAGGGGAAATAATCCAATAAACTAAAATGTATGTAATTTATAAAATTTTAAAGTATATTGGTGCTGAGATTATTTAAAATGATAAAGGAAATAAATCCAAATTTGGTCGATTTTTTTTGAGGGGGGGGAACAAGCACGTTGTTC
>JAHBCN010011776.1:0-28341 GCA_019359885.1 Listronotus oregonensis
TATAATATTCTACCTCAATATTTAAAATTTTAAATTAGTACCCTTTAGTTATTTTATGGAGCTTTTTACCCCCATAAAACTTCCTGTAGGGGCGCAATTTTAAATCCATTTTACCAGTCTCCTCTAGGTGGCGCTAAGTTTGATCATTTAAGTTGTAGTATTTTACTAGAGCACGGATCGATATTTTCTATCTCTCACAGCATTACATTAAGTAAATGAGAAAATACATTTTTCTGAAGAAAAACTTAAATAATTATTTTCTTAGTTCTGGTTGTTTTAAAACACAAATTTAAAAAGAACAAATATAAGATAAAAATTGTTGAGTTTTATTATTTTTTCTGTATATTCAACGGTTTAATTTAAGAGTTTGCTTATCGAATACCGTCCTTACCTGGCGAAGTGCAATGTTGTCAGTTTGTCGGTAATTTCAGATTACTCAGTACATAATTGGTTTGTGTCTGTTTATGCCGCCGAGGAGGGGCCGGCCAATTAGCACGAAGAGCGGGGTATAAACCCCTCCAGAGTTTAATAATCCGTTTACTAAATTTCAATCGGACAATTACAGGTAATACGCCTAGTCTGCAAGACATTTAAGCTGCATTTTGAAAAAAAACTGTTGGATATCCGTTTTTCCGAAAATCAGTTTTTCCAACTTAAAAATTTTCAATTTTTTATTGTATTTTAAAAAAAAAGCCAACTGCATTTTGGACAAAAATTTTTTTGGGGGAAACGTTTCGTTTTCGAGATATCCATCATCAAACGTGAAAATTAAACTAACTATATTGGGCCCTTTTTAAAACTAGGGAAAAAAGGTCCGGAAACGCTGGACTTGACGAGACCACTTGTCCCTTATGTATTTTGGGGCGCTATTGAAAAATGGTGGTTAGAACTTGCACAATATCGGAACACCTCTAAAATTAAAAACCCCCCTAAAAGGTGGGTTTTGGAAAAAAAAGGACTTTTGCAAACTACCATCTTTATGTTTTTTTTAGCTATTTTAAAAATCTTCAGACTAAAAAAATTGGGGTTTTTGAAAAAATTGACGTTTAAACAAAGCCATCTTTTATTTTTTTGGGTATATTTCAAAATCGGGGTTGAACTGGAAAATTTTTTTTTCCCCCCCTGCAAAAAAAACCCCCCTCCCAATTTTGGGGGTTTTTTGTTGAAAAATGAAATAAAAATTCAAAATCTAAAAATGGAATATTTTTCATTAATATATAAAAATTGAAAAGTATAAAATTTTTTAAAAATATCACTATTCAGTTGTATTCAAATCAGTCTTGGTTTTTTGCATTCGAAGTAATTTCTTCATCGTCGTAAAATTCGTTTTGTTTGCCCTAATAAACCCGGGAATTTATCTGTGAACCCAAAAACCACTCTATCCCTTGTTTTTCATTTTCCCTGAATAAATTTTTTAAAAACTCCCCCTTTGGGGAGGGGTGTTTCTCGCATGTGGGGGTGTAACAAAAATTTTCCCCCAATCGACCCCCGATTTTAGAAATCGGCCAAAAAACATATAAGATGACTTATTTTGGGAAAACTTTTTTTCCAAAACCCACGCCGGGAGGGCTGTTTCTCGCAGGGGGGGTGTAACACAAATTTTTCAGTCTCGACACCCCGATTTTGCAATTTTAAGGGTGTTCCGACCATTGATGCAAGTTCTAAACCCCATTTTCATAATTAGCGCCCCAAAATACATAAGGCGGGACAAGTGGTCTCGTCAAGTCCAGCGTTTCCCGACCGTAGTTTTCAATGGACTATATTTACACTATTCCTCCTTCACACAATATTTTATAGACACCCTTTAAAAAATTTTTTTATTTTTTTATCCTTTTTCTTTAATTCCTTTCAAACGCAGCAACCTTTTACACAAGGAAATTCTTCAGCCAACATGGTGCTCTGTTTGAAAGTGAACCCCAAATTTTAAATTTAAAAAAAAAAAGGAAATATTTTTTTTAAGGTAATTATAAAATATTGTGTGCCACTTTAGTGTAAAACTCAAGAAGTGTGTCAAAGTTTGATGGTGGATATCTCAAAAACGAAACGTTTCCGCCGAATCAAAAGCTCCTTACGAAAATTTTGGGTTTAAAAACGGGGTTGCAAAATTTTCTGACTATTTCCATGGTTTTCAATGTTCTGTGCACCATACTTTAAAAGATAGTACTGGTACCACAGGTACCATAACAGGTTCTCTTTTCTGTAAACTCTGCTATAACTAAGGGTAATAAACCTAACAAGGAGTGCTCGATCCCATTTAAATATAAACCAATTTAAATGTCAATTCTATTTGTGACGTAATCTGTTTGCCTTTTTGTTTTGTTTAAAATAATATAAAGGTCTTAATTTTTTTAAAAAAATTATACATTACGGGTTTTAATGGTAATTCCAAAATAGTTTTTTTAAAATTGAATATTTAACAAATTAATAAAAAAAATCTGCCTTCTGGGCAAAATGGGCAAACTGTGACGTCCAAACCAACCCTTTCTCGGAAAAAGTAAAAAACGGCCTCCTTGTTGGTTTACGACCCTTGGCTATAACTAGATATTAAACTTGTAAAGATATTTTTTAAATATTTTCCTTAATAAAACTTGGCCATTGAATCAGTATTAATGTTTGTAATGTTTGTTTTTATGCAGATAGGGGAATATCAGTAAAATTACTCAACAATAATATTTTGTGTATCTGTACCCATTTTCATCGATATTTTTTTGGTAAGATGTATAAATTTGGTAATGGTGATTTGTAAAAAGTCATATTCCAGTATTTTTAATTTAGGTTAACTCTTGGAATCCACTAACAACTCATTAATAAACTAGCCCTTAATTTAGTTTTATAATTAATGCATTAGAGTGTAAAAATTCTCTTTTTTACATAACTTATGTTGGTCAAAATAAATACCTCTTTATTTCATTAATAATAAACATCGTTTCAACTGTCAAACATTTATCTGGGACACTATTCTTGACTTTCAAGTTTCAAGAAGTAGAAATACCTATAGAATGAGTTTTTGTCTTCGTTCTTTAAATGCGTTTGACAACGGCACAAAAAAAGACAAGAGATCGTTTCCGCGTCTCTTCTACTCCCTGAAAATCAAGAATAGAGCACCTGCTAGAGGCAGCTTTGCTGCTCGGTCGTGCGAATAAGCGTACTAGAGATACAGTAGAGTAAGACTACAACCTTTCTTTCTCGCTCGGCCTGCCTGATTGGTCGGCGGGGTGGGAAATGTTTTTCTATACTAATTTTAAGATTTAATATATTCTGTCATATCAATTTAAAAATAAAAATAAGATTTTTGGTATAGCTAAAATAAATTGACTATTAATTATTTCCAGATAGTAACGTCACGTACATTTAAACATTATAAATGGACCTGATAAATTACCCAAAATAGTTCTTGTTTATAAATCTGGTAACAACAATTAAAAATAAATTATTGCCACATTTTTAAAACAATATAAGTGAAATTAAATTACCGAGGAACTTCAATTAAAGTCTTAAAAAATAGCTAGTACATTATATCCAATAATAATAATAATATCGTATTTATGGTTCAGCTGTTGGACTAACAATGAGTAATGTCTTTAAGATACATCCTTTGTCTGCATATATTCCGAATTTGAAGGTAATATAAGCCCTAAAGATCCTTATAGGTTTTTTTGTAGGTTAGTGTCAGTTTCTGACAAAGTCCCAGTTATTATCTAACTTCTAGTCGACAAAATAAATATTTGTGGTTCAGATGGACTAATGTTTGGTTAATATCTTTTAAGTACATCTTTTGTCTACAGATATATTAAATTTTAAGGCAATATAAACCCTAAAGCGACCCTTACGGGTTTTTTTTGTAGGTTAGTGTCAGTTTCCAGACAGAGTTCCAGTTATTATCTAGCTTCTAGTCGACAAAATAAATATTTGTGGTTCGGATTGACTAATGATTGGTTAATATCTTTTAAGTACATCCTTTGTCTGAAGGTATTTTAAATTTTAAGGCAATATAAGCCCTAAAGCGACCCTTATAGATTTTTTGTAGGTTAGTGTCAGTTTCTGACAGAGTCCCAGTTATTATCTAACTTCTAGTCGACAAAATACATATTTGTGGTTCAGATGGACTAATGATTTGGTTAATATTTTAGGTACATCTTTTGTCTGTAGATATTTCAAATTTCAAGGCAATATAAGCCCTAAAGCGACCCTATAGGTTTTTTGTAGGTTAGTGTCAGTTTCTGACAGAGTTCCAGTTATTATCTAACTTCTAGTCGACAAAATAAATATTTGTGGTTTAGATGGACTAATGATTGGTTAATATCTTTTAAGTACATCCTTCGTCTGTAGATGTTTTAAATTTCAAGGCAATATAAGCCCTAAAGCGATCCTTATAGGTTTATTTGTAGCTTAGTGTCAGTTTCTGACAGTCCCAGTTATCATCTAACTTCTAGTCGACAAAATAATTATTTGTGGTTTAGATGGACTAACGATCGGTTAATATCTTTTAAGTACATCCTTCGTCTGTAGATATTTTAAGGCAATATAAGCCCTAAAGCGATCCTTATAGGTTTATTTGTAGCTTAGTGTCAGTTTCTGACAGTCCCAGTTATCATCTAACTTCTAGTCGACAAAATAATTATTTGTGGTTTAGATGGACTAATGATTGGTTAATATCTTTTAAGTACATCCTTCGTCTGTAGATATTTTAAATTTCAAGGCAATATAAGCCCTAAAGCGATCCTTATAGGTTTATTTGTAGCTTAGTGTCAGTTTCTGACAGTCCCAGTTATCATCTAACTTCTAGTGGACAAAATAAATATTTGTGGTTCAGGTAGACTAATTATTGGTAATATCTTTGAAGTACATTCTTTGTCTGTAGATATTCCAAATTCTAAGGGAATATAAGCCCTAAAGCGATCCTTATAGGTTAGTGTCAGTTTTTAACAGAGTCCCAGTTATTATCTAAGTTGTAGTTGAAAAAATAAATATTTGTGGTTCAGATGGACTAATGATGGGTTAATATCTTTTAAGTACATCCTTTGTCTGTAGATATTCCAAATTACAAGGCAATATAAAACCTAAAGCGACCTTTATATGTTTTTTTGTAGGTTAGTGTCAGTTTCTGACAGAGTCCCAGTTATTATCTAACTTCTAGTCGACAAAATAAATATTTGTGGTTCAGATAGACTAATAATTGGTTAATATCTTTGAAGTACATTCTTTGTCTGTAGATATTCCAAATTTTAAGGCAATATAAGCCCTAAAGCGACCCTTATAGGTTTTTTGTAGGTTAGTGTCAGTTTCTGACAGAGTCCCAGTTATTATCTAACTTCTAGTCGACAAAATAAATATTTGTGGTTCAGATGGACTAACAATCAGGACCGTATCTAGATATGGCCGCGCCCTTGGCGGGAATTAACATTTGCGCCCCCCCCACCCACCGAGAGATTTGGGGAGAATGGAATATACTCTAATGAAAACGGGGTTTCCAGTGGTTTTCCCAGGAAATTTTACAAAACTAAGTGCAAAGTTATAGGTTTAAAGTTTTTTGAACCGAGAATTTCGTTTCATTAAAATACCAATTTTGTGGTGGAATTTGTATCAAATTCTATATTTTCTTTATATGAAAATATTAACCTACTATTTAAAAAAAGCATGATTTGCATAAAACAACTGTTTGTATCTGAGTAAAAGAAGTAGAATGCAAATTCACTATACATTTGCGGATGATTAAATTTAAAATAAATTCTCTCAGCAATAAAATCGTAGTTATAAAAATACTGTGCATAACAGGCCTACTAAAACGTAACATTTACAGTTTAATAAATTAAATAATATAAAAGAAAAAAAAACTAGTGCTTACCCAAATTTATAAAATACCATTTTATCCGCAGCTTAAATATTTAAAAAAATGCAAAGAGTTACATTCTCGCTGTAGGTATCAGAATAAATTGATATTTTATTAATAATTCATACATTTATTCACTCTTAATATGTTAAAAATAATATTAAGTATCTAAGTTAAAAATTTCTTATAAAATTGTTCTGTTGTAATTTATTTATTTGATTAATTTTTTCCAAATAAAAAATTGGCCCGGGCGCCCATCTCGCCACCGCCTAATACGGCCCTGCTAACGATTAGGTAGTATGTTTTTGACTAATCCGTTGTCTGCATGTGTTCAAGTTTTAAAACAATATAAGCCCCAAAGCAAATTATATTTTTTTTTTAGGTTCTGTCGTTTTTAGTGCCCCCCTTTTTATCTAACTCAGTAACAAAATAAATATTTTGTGGTTTAGATAGACTAATGATTGGTTAATATCTTTTAGGAGCCTTTAGTAACCAAAACTAACTTTTTGGAACATTTTTTCTCTACATATATTTTAAATTTAAAGACGATATAAGCCCGAAAGCAATACTTAGGAAGTTTTATGTAGGTTAAGGTGACCCCAATCCCCCTTTTAAATTTAACTTTTACATTTTAATGGAGGCGACCAATTTTCGTCTTCTAGATTAAGATTTTAAGTCGGTTGATTGATGATGACTTTTTTGCAAGTAAAATTATAGCACAGCATAAAACACAAGAATTTTTTACTGAGCACCATTTGTTACAGCACCAGTAGTTATGAAACTTTTTAGAGGCTTGATGAGCAGCATAAAATATAACATTAAAAATAAACCCGTTCTAGAAAGTACCAACGAACTGACCATTGAATTAAATAGTTCCACCGCAGCAACGGTCTCTTTTGTGAAGGTTGATGAGGAAACCTACGACTTGGTTCATACCCTGATTCCTGAACAACTTCAAGGCCAGGGGGTTGGACATAGTTTTGCTGAGGTAGGTGGTAGATTAGGTCTTATACATAAAAAATAAGTTGGGAAAATTTTTTTTTAAATGCAAAGTCAAAAATTTTCTTTCTTTGTATAAAGTTTTAAAAAATTTTAAACTTATCTGAGCTAGCTAGAGTGGCTTGTGAGGCAATTTCATTCAAAACCTACTGCTGAGGTATTAGGACTCTGAGACACTCAATAGGCTTTATCTGAAATAAACAAGAGTTGTTAGATGGACGAGGTGGCAGACATGTTTTTGCTGAAAACCCTTCAGAAAGACGTATATAAATACAGGGTGCGGCAGCATAACCTCCTTTTTATAAAACCTTAAAAAACGCATTGTATAAATCGGAAGGTTTTAATTTGGTTTTTACAATGTTGGTACATACCTAAAATTTTGTTTAACATAGCTTTGAAGAGCAAATCACGTAGGTGCCGTCCCCCATTCTCGATACATTGAGTAAACAGATTTCTGGCGCTGCAGCAAAACTTCCTTTTTTGATCAGGGGCGATTTGAAATGGCCGGCACGATCTCCCGATTTATCCACTTGTGATTTTTTTCGGTGGGGTTTTTTGAAATCCCGTGTTTATGTGAACCGTCCAAGGACCCTTCAAGATTTAAAGAACAACATCCAGGAAGAAATTGCCAACATAACGCCTGCTATGCTTGAAAGAGTCATGAGAAGCGACAGAAATCGGTGTACTCAATGTATCGAGAATGGGGGACGTCACCTTCGTGAATTGCTCTTCAAACAGGGTTCCCACGTGCAGGAAAAGTTAGGAATTTGGATTTTAGCCAGGAAAAGTCGGGAAAAATGGTAAAGAATGGCATAAAGTCAAGAATTATTAACAATATTATGGTAAAAGTCAGGAAAAATGTACAAATGCGTATATTACGCGTGGAACGCTATTTCTTGTGAAGATACACTACCAACTACGTTTCTCTTCATTAAAGCTTTATACGATGCAAACAGGTTAGTGGACAACACAACTGAAAAAGCCAAGTCCCAGTACTCATTGCTGTGTTCCGAAGCTAAAGGGGTTCTAAACGACAAATTTAAAATATTTGAGCCGACAAATGAAGAAGGTAATGAGTCTGATAAAAGGTTGGACGTATTTTATTCTGCTTTCCTATGTAACAATCCTATTTGTTGTAAAATTGAGTTTGACATTCTCGCACGGTAATGCAGCTGTTGAGAGTGGCTTCTCCTTCAACAAATCAATGCTTGTTAAAAATCAACATGAGGAAATAATTGTGTCTCAAAGAAAAGTCTATGATACAATCATAAGTGCAGGAGGACGAAAGAATATAGTGATTACACACAAAATGCTTACTTCAGTAAGATCTGCTAGAAGGCGGTATGAAGTGGCGTTGGCAGATAAAAGAAGAACTTAAAAAAGAAAGGCTGAAAAACGTAAACTTGATTTAAAAATTAAACAACTTGAAGATGAAAGAAAAAAGTTACGCATGACATCCCAAGTGGACGAAGAGCAAGTTTTGGAAAAAATCAAAATGTTGAAAAAACACATGGAATGAAGATGATAGATTTACGATTTTGTATTATGTAAACATGTTCCTTATACTACTGGTTTAATTTAAGAACACATATTTCTAGTAAAGAAGTGTACATTTTGTTTTCTATGTATTACATACTTTTTATATATTTATTCACAAGTTTAGTCGGACTTTAAAAAAGTTAGTTTTTATATATGTTGTATTATGATGATAGATTTACGATTTTGTATGATGTAACACATGTTCCTTATACTACAAGTTTTAATATAAGAACACATATGTGTAGTGAAGTAGTCTACATTTTGTTATCTATGTATAACATACTTTTTATATATGTTATATTATAAAAAAAATTAAAAGGTGACAGTTGGGCAGGTGTGGGGAGGCTACAATAAAAAATGTTAAAAAAAAATTACAGTTGTATTATTATGTTATTTACTTCCCTTTGGCTTGTTTACTTATAGTGCGTGTGTCAGGAAAAAGTTCAGTTTTTGGTCAGGAAAAGTCAGGAAAAATTACTTTAAATATTTTGTGGCAACCCTGTCGAAGCTATGTAAAACAAAATTTTAAGTATGTACCAACACTGTAAAAACCAAATTAAAACTTTCTGATTTATAAAATGCGTTTTATTAAGTTTTGAAAAAGAAAGCTATGCTGCCGCACCCTGTGTAAGAATCGAGGTAAACTTTCTCTCAGAAAGGTCTGGAGCATATGTTAAATAAACAAAATTAAAAAAAAGCGAAAATACCTTAATTGTCCATAAATTTGTAAGTTTTGGTTCTAGAAAAAAGAATGTAAGAAAAAAAAGTTTCGTAACTAAATTTCCTACAAGATAAGATTAGTCAGAAATCGCACAATGTATTACGCTTGTTGCAAAATAGCAATAACCAAAAAGGCAAAGCAAAAAAATTGTAGTTTTTGGTTTTTCCGAGGACTTTCATATTCGGCAAAAAAAACTTCATGCTATCATAAAACATCATGCCAAATTTCATGAAAATCTGTTGGATATTTTTAATCCAATAATTTAGCAATCAAATTTCGTTTGAGAAAAATTGACGATTTTGTAAATCGAGTCGAGTCCAAAATATTAAACTTGAATATTTATTTTTTGCATATAAAGGGTGATCCAACGGTTAGAGTGGATTTGTACCATTGATAAAAAATAATTTTATGAGAATCACCAAAAAAATGTATTGTATCGAAAAGTTTGATATACCGGGTGATGCGTCGCCGAGGCGGACATAGGAAATCCCATGTAAATTTTAAGGGGTCAATTATTGGCTCCCAGTACATTTTACAGAAAAAATGTGAGATATCTTTTCGAAGAGACCAATCCGACAAACCCTTGTGCCAAGTTTCAAAAAAATTAAATAAGCGAATCTATCTTGAATTATCCAATTAAATGTAATTTCAAAACCAAATTTTTGGTTCAGGTCACACTAAACAGACACCAGCCACCAGAAAACAATTTGTTATAAGGCTTTGTCAAATCTGACGTACAGCCGAATAGAATGAATGTTTTTTTCGTTTCATAAATCTTACAACCATTACTTTCAAAGTAAAAGACACGTTAACATTATTTTTTTATCAAACCTATTATTTAATGTAACAATTAAGTTTAACTAATACCCATTATTACTATCGATCATTAAAGAAATAATTTTATCATACTAGAAGTTAATTAAACCAATAGCAGTATCTAAAACATTTTTAATTTATTTCAGTGGTGGCCGCAACCCATAAAGCTGGGTAGGCGGAGAGCGCCGCATGCCAAAATTGCACCGCAGGCGAAAATTTTTGGTTGCCACGCCCAATTTTCGTGTATCTCATATTTTTATTAACTTTATTTTTATTTTTTTTATAGAAAATATTACCAAAAAAAGTTCTTATTAACGAAAGAAAACGTATTTTAAGTAGACTTCAGAGTTGGATGTACGAAAGCCAACAACACCAACAACATAAGGGCTCGGCTCTCTCGCGTGACGTCATCACATGCAAGTGGAACGCACATGCTGACCACATACTTTAACCAATTTATTATTATCAAAAAAGTTTATTTTTTAAGTAATTTTACAAACCCTAAAGGGCATCCTGTTAAAAGAGGGTGCCAGTCGTCAACTGAGCCATTCTTCGCACCCCGTTCGATTTTATTATGGAAAAACGAAGTTTCAAAGCAAAAACCAGCAAAAATAAAAAACAAGCTTTTAATTTACTTGGTTCATTACTATGTTTTATATATTAAATTTTTACGCCTATCATTTAAAAGTGTAAATTTATTTATTCTGTTATCTGTAAAACCCTCATCTTGTTTTAAGGAACAAAAAAGCTCTTTTTCAATCGAAATTAATGCTAGAGATGATAAGCGTTCATTGGTCATTGAGTTTCTACAATACGTTTTAAGTCGTTTTAAACACGAAACATGTCTTTCACAGGATACACTTGTTACTGGAATGGTGGCAATTAAAACAAAAAGCTTATAGGCCTCTGGCAATATTTCTTGAAGTATATTATCCACGAAAGTTTTTAATATTGATTCGATGCCTACATTTTCAAACTGTTCATCGTAATAAATAACACTTAACTCATTTTTTCGCGAAAAAGACTATCCATGTTTTTTGTCGGGTTTTAAAATATTAAGTGTTGGTATAGGGCGACCAATAGTCAAGATTTCACTTCGATCTTTTTCATTTAGTCGGGAAAATGGAGTTTCTTGCAACGAGCAAATTATATCATGCACAGGGTTTAACTCCATTTTTTAATATTATTTAAACTATAAACAAAAAAACGATAATATGCACTTATAGCTAAAAATACTTATCAAAATCAAATTCTCCTGGACTAAAGGCCCGCCTAAACTTCAAAACTTTCCACTAAACTACCTAGGATTAAAACTCGGAAACCAAAATGCACCGATAAGATTTATACGGAATTTCGATTTCGAAACAAACGATACAGGCCTGCAACTAAAAAATCTTGCCGTTTTACTAATTACGTCCGGACTTTTCGACCAAATCGAATAATCGATGTGCGACGATCGTCGAAGTCAAAGCGAAGGCGACCGATGCAATCGCCTGCAGAAGTAATAAATCTGCCGAATTTTACTTTACGTCGGCGGATTTTTCGCATCACTTGGCATCGTTTATTGGTTTATTAGCTTACGTACTGAATATCAAAATTAGGCGGCTGAGATAGATCGCCTTTTGGTCGGAAGTCGCAAAGCACCAACGGTATAATATTATTGTGTAGTCTTGACCGTTCGCTCTTGCCTCCAGCGGTAACCATTTTTTTTAATGTAGAAATATAATAATTTTATATACTTATTAAATAATATATTTTTTAAAATTACATTTAAGGCATTTTTCCAAGGTAGGCGGCGCCTACCTTGCCTACCCTGACGAGCCGCCACTGATTTATTTTCCCATCAAGCCTATCTGGTCCATCCATCCAAAGCCATCGCAATAAATAATTGTAAATGTTTAACTTAGAAGATTGAAAATAGATCCGAAAAAAGAGAGAACTAAACTCTTAATATTTTACCAGGTGTGGAAAAATAAAATGAAATAACATACAATAGCTTTTTTAAAAATAATAGAGAATTACATAAAAACATTAATTAATCAAATGTTCAAACCCCCCATTAACAGCTAAACAATATCCCAACCGATCATAAAATTCATTTCTAACGTTGCTAAGTTAATATTGCGAAATTTGGTTACATTCTAACGAAATAGCGGTTTGTAGCTGGTTTAGATTCTCAAATTTTACACTTTTATAAAAATGACACTTTTTAAGTGACCCCACAGAAAGAAGTCATTCGGCGAAAGATCGGGTGACCTGGCTGGCCAAACTATCCGGTACCGTGGACCTATAATATTGCCGTTAAAAGCATTTTTCAGGTACTCTCTAACCATACGGGCATTATGGAAGGGGCAACCATCCATTTGGTACCAGATCATTTGATCTTCCCGAACAACTATTTCCAAGGCGGGTTCAATTTGATTTTGAAATAAGTCCAAATAGGTGTCTGCTATCAGGTTATAGTCCGTAAAAAAGGGTCCAATGATATGGTGTCCGATAATTCCCACGAATACATTTGCTTTTTGGGGATATTGTGTCCGAGTATGAACAAAGCGATGTTCATTTTCTTGGCTCCAATACCGGCAATTCTGAACATTTGCTTCATTGTTGAGGATGAATGTACATTCATCGGTAAAACAAATATTTCTTAAAAAATTACTAGGCTACCGTTATTTGCTCTTTCCATCATTTCAAAACAAAATGTCATTCTTTGCTCTTCATCTCCTTCCTGCAGCTCTTGATGTTCTTAGAATTTATACAAATAATATTTGTGTTTTTTTAAAGTGCGCAATACCGTTGTATGGTGTTTATTTACTTCTTGCCTAAGAACCCTCGTACTAACCATTTTGTTTTCCTCCACACTCAGAAGATCTCTGTTCTCTCTTTCTTCGGCTTTATTTTCGATATCCTAAATTAAACATTTACAATTATTTATTATGGTACCTTTGGACTCGAACCTTACTGACAATATGTTTAATAATTGAAATGGACGGAATGGGCTTGGTGGGAAAATAAACTGAAAACATTTCAGATACTGCTCTAAAACTGTTTCCCGCATAATGCCACCTAATTATGGATACTTTTTCGTCGATTGAATAATTCATATTTTTTTCAAATACCGACAGTCACTGATTTATTGACAATTTTTCTTATTTCAGGGACAATATTCATTTTACTGGTGCCTGTTTGGTTTTACCTGAACCGAAAATTTGGTAATTTTGAAATTACATTTAATTGAATAATTCAAGATTCCCTTATTAAAATTTTTTGAAACTTGGCACGAGGGCTTGTCAGATTGGTCCCTTCAAAAAGTTATTCTACATTTTTTCTGTAAAATGTACAGGGGAGCCAATGATTAACCCCCTTAAAATTTACATGGGACTTCCTATGTTCCGCTCGGCGACGCACCACATCTTTCCAAAAGGTTTTCACTAAAGTCAGAGCTGTCAAAGTACTCTTAAATAGAACTTCAAGTACAAGCACCAAGTTTATGATTTTTTAAAAATTACTTCAAGAACAAGTACCAAGTTTTTGATTTTTTAAAAATTACTTCAAGTTCAAGTACCAAGAATTCATTAAAATGTACTTGCATTTTCAAGTGAATTGAAAAAGTACTTGAAGTACCACCCAAGTATTTTACTTGAAGTAAACCCAAGTACTTGAAGTAAACCAAAGTACTTGAAGTAAAACAAAGTACTTGAAGTAAAACAAAGTATTTGAAGTACACCAAAGTACTTGAAGTAAATCAAAGTACTTAAAGTACATAAAAGTACTTGAAATTAATTAAAAAGTAATTTCAAGTTTAAAACAAAATTTATACTTGAGTAGATTATTTTTTGTAAGGAAGTTAGAGGGATTTAAAATTTCCCCTCAAAACCTGGATTTTTCACACATCCTAAAAGCTATTAAGTCTAACCCTACGTCTCATTGGAAAGTGAGGCACAGGATTATTTAAAATTAGGAGTTAGGAAAACATGTAGGGGCAAGGTCCCGTCTTAAGTCGGGATCTTATGAATCCGATGTCGAAATAATGTAAAATTGTATGAAAAATTTATGCATACAGTGCCTACATTCCGTCTCGGGGAGCGCTTGGGCCAAAAGATTATAGGAAATATTGGTTTTCCCAAAAGGGTTTCCTTGTTGCCAACGGGTTGGAGTTGGCACCCGTTGGCATCCGATACATCTGTTAAAAGCGAGTGTTTTCATCTGGGTGCCTACAGCAGGTTGGCACCCAAAACCTATTCTTGAAATACCTTCTACTAATAGGTTTCTTTTTTTTATTTTCACCAGACCAGAGCACTTATAATTTTCACGTTGACACAAGACGAATTTAAAGAACAAAAAGTCTTATTCTCAGTAATAGTTACACTTGTCTTGCTGTTAAATCCAATTTAAATGAGCGCTGTAATGCAATACAATAGAAACAGCAGCTGTTGCGCGTATTTCTTGTTTTAACTTGTTTGTACGATTATCTAAGGCGTGTAAATTCGAGTACTTGGTTGATTTTTTACTTCAAGTACTTTTTATTTACTTGAAGTACTTTCTTTACTTAAAGTACTTTTTTTTACTTAAAGTACTTTTTTTTACTTCAAGCATATCGTAATACTTCAAGTACTTAAATAAATACTTCAAGTAATTTACTTGCTCATATCAAGTAAAAATCCAAGTATCTTTATAAAAATTAATCAAGTACCTATACAAGTACCTCCTAATAAAAAGTACTTTAAGTAAAATACTTAAAGTACAAAAAAGTACTTCAAGTAAAATTTTACTTGAAGTACTTCAAGTTTTGACAGCTCTGAGTAAACTTATGCCTGTCACCTCGTACATCTAACAACTCTTGTTTATTTACAGATAAGGCTTGATCTAATTATGACGGGAAATATCAGGATCTATATATGGTTAGTTACTTATTTTAGTTAAAACCATATTTAATTTTGATTTTTTCAAACAATGGTTTTTTTATTTTCAGAGAATATTTGACCACTTAATAACTCAAAATAAAAAACTTAAACTTTCCTGTGAATTCTACAATATTTCTACTCAAAAAACATCCCTAAATACAAAGGACATGTCATAGAAGATTTTCCACTCGAATCTCAAAATGGAAATTAGTGACTACAACGCCAAAATCTTTTATCATTTTTTAAATAAATACTATAATTTGATGCTTGGTACCTGTAAAGATGCCATTGCAAAGTATCCTAGCAATATTGCCTTTAAGCTCTATCATTCCCTGTCTTTGATCCTAACTAATAGGCTAGAAGAGGGCGTACATGACTTAGAAGCAATTACAGGTGAAAATGATATAAAACTAGCTTCAACCATAGCTCTTATGTATGGACATAAGTTTCTAGGTGTAGCTAATAGAGAACTTTATGTTAAACTAGATGCTCAAATGAAGGAATATCGAAAAAGTGCTGAAGCTCAAGACTACTACTACTCAGCCTTTGTTTTAGTGACCTTAAACAAGCCAGAAAAAGCCTTGGACTATACAGAAAAAGCTATTTCAATAAAGAGTACTTCGGAATTTTTTACTCTTAAGGGCTGGATTCTTTTAATGCTCAAGACCATTGGAAAGCACAATGCTTCGAATATTAAGTCGATTTTCAATAACGCACTTCAACATAACTCTAAGGATCTCTTAGCTATTCTAGGGTATACTGAGTGTTGTCTGCATTTGGGAGAATTCTCGGAAGCGTTGAATTTTATTAATCAAGCAGTGGTGCGATGTCCTGCTACTAATCTACCTCTCCTGCAGAAAATGAAGGTACATTTCGCTTCGCAGGACTGGGACCAAACGAGTGAGACAATAAGTCGCTTTTCCATGACGGATGGAGAAATTTTATATGGACTTAAATACGAAATTTTGATTTGTTTATGCCAAAAGGGTAACTTCAAGGAAGCTAGCAATTCCATAAAGAAGTTTAGTGAAATTTTAAAAAAGTATGAACCGAACAATTCTGCAGCGTTTTTGGAGTCTTCTAGGCTGTTTTCAAAGTTATGCGATCGTCACGAGAACATATTGAAAGATACTATTTCAATTTTGGAAATCATTGTTCAGGGCAGTTTGGACAATGCGGATGTAGTTGTCGAGCTTGGTTATCAAAATTTTTTATTGGGAAAAGTAAAGGAAGCCAACCGCCTGTTTAAATCAGCTACGAAAATCGATGAAACTTCATTTGACGCTTATTTGGGTTTGTCTCTATGCGAGTACTTTGAAAATGGCAAAAGCAAGCAACTTTATAAACAGATTCAGTATTTATTAGAACTTAAAGACGCCGAAAACTCATTACTTTTGAGACTACTACAAGCAAAAGCTTCGGAGCACTCTGTGGAACCTTTGAACCACTTAAAACATATTTACGAAATAAAAACTCATTTACTTAGGTCGAATTATTACTCTGACAAGTACTTAATGAACCTAGATCCAGAATTTACCTTAGATGTGATAAGGGAGTACTTACAACACACTTCACATAACAAACAAGCTTTAGATAATGCTTTAGAACTTGCCAATCTGATAGTTAAAGCTTGTCCAAGTTTGTCTGAAGCTCGCTACTTATTAGCAAAACTCCAACACTTAAAAGGAGATAGTATATCAGCTTTAAGCACTTTAGAAGACATGATGAATTTATCGGAATCAGCATCAAGTGAAGCGAGTCTCTTGATGGCTGAAATTCAAGCTAACAACGGGCAATTTGAACGGGCGTCTCAAAGTTTGGAAGCCTGCATTAGCTATAACTTTAAGATTAGAGAAAATCCTATTTATCACTTCATTACCGCCTTGGTGGATAAGCATTCTAGCAATTATGGGGATGCCATTAAAGCTCTGACAACAGCTTTAAGTCTAGTAACTATTACAGTAAAAGATAACAAAGTTCCTTTAGTTGATAAAGCATCAATTTATGTTGAGTTAATTGACACTTTGAACATAGTAGGACAAACTGACGAATCGTTGAAGGTTTTGGAAGAAGCAACTCAAGATCTGCAAGGCACTCCTGAGGAATCGAGAATACTGCTGCTGAGTGCTGATAATATGTTGCTAAGGAAGAATGTTCAGGGGGCAATTGATTTGTTAAATAAGATTGGGAAGGAAGAAAATTGTTATAGAGAGGCCAAGATGAAGATTGCGGAGGTTTTGTTGAAGTATCGTCGGGACAAGTATGCTTTTTTACAGGTAAGTCTAAAAAATAATATGCTGAGCAAGACGGCTAATAGTTATTTAATAAAAAGTTAAGATCATTTGACATAATCACATTTTTGATAATATAAATAACGGGAGTATTACTAAATTAACGATAATTTAATATTAAAAAAAAAAGAAATTTGGTAAGAAATTTAATTTCAGGTTTTTCTTTAATTACCTTAGCATAAAACAGAGGTAACCAAGTATTATTTAAATTATCTTTATTAACATAAATGCACTTTATTTTATTTTACGTTATTTTGAATAACTTTTTGGCTAAAATTCCAGAAACATTCCAGTTATTTTGTATTTATTGTAAAATGCGTGTTGGCGGATTTTAGATTTGTTGAGTTCTGTGTTTTTAAAATATGCGTTTTATGCGTTCGGCTAATTGTCTGTAAATTTCACCTATCTAAAATTTCTAACAGAAAGGATCTTTTAAATAACATTCTTTATATTTTTCTTTATTAATTTATTTTTACTTCTCCACATAATAGAATTTTAAATTTTCCATAAAAATATTACTTAATAATGGTGATACATATTACACTATTTTTTAATTCCAACCCAGGTATACCATGATTTTGTCCAAGAAAATCCATCTTCAGATTCCTATGTCTTACTGGGAGATGCATATATGAAAGTTTTAGAACCGGATGATGCTCTTGAGCAATACGAGAAAGCATTAAAAGAAAACCCTTCAGATGCCTTTTTGACTTCGAAAATGGGTAAAGCCTTAGTAGAAAGTCACTACTTCAAAAGAGCAGTTGATTATTATAAAAAAGCTATTAAAGATATAAAAGATCCTCAGTTAAAGCTGCAGCTAGCTGAACTATATCTTAATCTCAGAGAATATGAGAAAGGGGAACTGCTTCTTCTAGATGAGCTGGAGGAAGAATCGAAAAAGGAATTATCAGATGATCTGAGTCAGCTTCAGTATAGATCAAAGCTGTACAATTTGCTGGCACAGATTCAGGAAAAATCTGGAAATCTGACGTATGCAGTAAAAAGTTTAAAGGATGCTCTTGACAGTCAGGTTCGGGTTAGGAAAAGGCTTGCTGTAGAGCAAAATGGTAAGTAGTTAGTTGCTGTCTATGTGTTATATTATAATTATATTATAATAATTATATAATATTAGTAATAATAATATAATTAAATAAATAATAATAATAATAATAATAATGATAATAATATAATAAGTAATAATAAATTTATTTTTCATTAGTAAGCAGCAACACAAAGTATTTTACCGAAACATAGAAATACTTAATCTATCTCGAAACCTCACATTTGGGTTTTTAAAATCTGCTGAGCTCAAGTACGAGATCGAGGGTTTCCTACTAGCATGCCAGGATGGGGTGATAAACACTTTGGTATACCGGAGTCAGTTTCCTAACATTTCAGTGTACTGGTTGTCGAGCATGTCGACAGAAACCCGAAACACTTATGCACTTATTTTCAACTTGTTCAGTGCATGCTGTTGGTGGTTACATCCACCGATACAACGATGCATTTCGGGTACTTTATTATCACCTCAGACATTATTACGGCATCGATGAAACAGCAATTCTGCTATTTGCTCCTGGCGATATTGAGGCAGTAGTGGAAAATGACAACTGTCGCATATATTGGAATTACGCATTCCCAACTACGCATCAAATTCGCGCCAATAAACCTGATATCGTTCTCCTTGATAAAAGGAATGTGATTGAATTCTTCGCCCCGGCGGAAACTAACATCGATATAAAGGAACGGGAAAAACGAGCCAAATATCAGGATCTTCTTGGCTAACTTCGGAGGCTCTATCCGGAGTATAACGTGCGATTGGTTGTCCTGATTGTCGGCGTTTTAGGGGAGCATGAAGGAAAATGTGTTGAGGAAGCTGAAGTATATTCCCGCATGTCAATGTTCACCTGAACAACTGGTGATGAAAATGCAAAAATATGTTGTGCTTGGGTCCCTTCATTTACTGAGGCAAATTAATTTGAAGATCACCGACCAAGCGGACGCGAGGAGTGGTCTTCAATACGGATGGCTTTCCGCATGACGCCCTATGGGGTCGGAGCCATAGGATACTTCATGTCGAATCTTTGTAAATAATAAGTAATAATAAATTTATATAATAATCATTATTAATAATAATATAATGTATTTGCATAATATTATATAAGTTATATTATATTGATGAACATGAACACAATGGTTACCGTATTGTTTCCATCAAATTAGGTTTTTTTTGTAATAAATGAACATTTAACAATGGAATAGAACAAAGAAAATATTTTTAAATTTTTTTTTTAGGAGTTACCGATGAAGTTGACCAGAACTTGGTGGAGATTTCAATGAAATTGGGAGAAATGGCTATTTCAATGAGAAATAACGAACAAGCCGTAAATTATTACAAAGAAGGTCTTACAATATCGCCAAATAATGTTTCTATTTTAGTTGCTTTAGCAAAGTTGTATATGCAGGTAAAAACAATGTTTTAATTATCCCATTGTCATGTTTTACTACCTTCAGTATGTTCTGAGAAAATTTCAAAAGTAATGTTAAGTAGAAACCTCAAAGGCAAGTAAAATCAATGTTGCGGATCTTTTATTACTTTATGGATTTAAGGTTTATCTGACAATAAATTTTACAACATATTATAAGTCAATTTAAAAAAAGCCCTATAATTTAAACATATGTAATTTTTAGATGAATTACTTGGAGCTGTGCCAGCAGACTTGCGCAACCATATTAAGAATTGACGCTGAAAATGAAGCTGCCTCCATTATGATGGCTGATATTGCATTTAGAAAAGTAAGTCTTACTGAAAATAATGACTTGGGTTCGTCATTTTAAAGCCGATCCATCTTAATATCTTACAAGTGAAGAAATATATTAAAATTCATTAAAATCCAAAGGAACGTCATTTTTCAGATTTGTAAAATTTCAGTACATTAAGTTTGAATTATTTTTAAATAAGTACTCTGTAGTATCTTATATTATTTTTTAGGTTGATTTTGACATGGCTCTGTTTCACTTTACTCAACTAATTTCTAAACAACCAACCAATTGGGACGCACTTAATAGATTTATTGAAATTTCTAGAAGGATGGGTAACATTGAAGAATGTGAGGAATACCTAAATGCTGCTGAAAAGCATTGCAACAATCCATTAAAGGATACTGGTAGGAATTTTTCAAAAATCATAATAAATTGAGTTCTGTTCAGATAAATGAAAATAATTTTAAAAAAATTATTATTAATATTTAAATATAGAAAATTATTTTTAATATATATAATATTATTAATTTTTATAATATAATATTATTATTAATATATATATATAATATATATATATATATATATATATATATATATATATATATATATATATATATATATATATATATATATATATATATATATATATATATATATATTTATTTGGTTTTGAGATAATAAGAAAACCAAAATGGTGCATTTTTAACTTTTGCCTGTAGCTCGCAAACTACCGATTTTACGGTTTTAAGATTACTACATTATTAGAACACTTTTTTTAAGAAGAATTTAATTTAAGTAAAAATATTTTTCTAATTTATTTGTTTTTCAGATATTTACCCAAACTTTGGATTTTCATACGGACGCCATATTTCATTTTTACATTTTTGAAAAGAGCTCTTTAAAAGTTTTTCATTGATGTATCACAAGTCTAGGTTTTCAGACTGCTTAAGATCTAAAAACGATAATTTTTGTTTATTTGATAGTAGTTAGACTAGACTGCGTAATGGCGCCCCATTTCATAAAAAACAAATGATACGCATCTTATAATTTAAATAATGTAAAGTCAAAATTAGGTGCATTTTATTTCTCGTTTAGAAACGATTCAACAAATAAATTTTCTAAGTTTTGATTATTTTAAGTATTTACAATAATGGCTTTAATTATTCCAATGATGAAAAGGTGGATATGCTAGAAATTTATTTTAAATCTAACAGAAATACAGAAGCTGCAGCACTTGCATACGAAGAACAATTTCCGGAGCGGCAACAACCTAACCAAAGACATTTTAGATTCTTAGTGACGAACTTGTAAGCCGATGGATCTTTTGTGAAACCGAATCCCAAAACTTATACAAAAAATAATGAAGCAAGAAAGGCATCGGTTAGAAAAGTGGAAGAACAGACAACAATTCCTAAGTCATCTGTGCATCGGTCTTTAAAAAAACACCGTTTTCATCTATACAAACTACGTATTGTCCAGGGTCTTCAGGGGAATAATGTCAATAGACGAATCACCTTTAGTCAATGGTTTATTACTAAATGTCAAAAGATACCCAATTTCCAATCCAAGGTTCTCTGGACAGACGAAACCCGGTTTACAAATTGTGGAATTTTTAATAGGCACAATTATACAGAAAATCCACATAATTTAGAAGAAAGACGGCTACAAACAAGGTTTGGCTTTAATGTCTGGTGTGACATCATAGGTAATTTAAAACGCACCTTTAATTTACGTCTCACAATTAGATAAAACATTTATTTTTCTGTTAAAGACAACCTTTTAATTGGACTATTTATTTTTGAAGAAACACTGAATGGAGATAGGGCCAGTAGAAATACAGTTCCGCCAAATGAAATGAATAATTTGTAGTTCCTGCAAGACGGATGTCCAGCGCACAGTACCAGGGAGGTGATGGAGGTCCTTAGAAATACCTTTAATGACAACATAATCTCTAATAATGGGCCAATTGCTTGGCCAGTTAGATCACCGGACATCACACCCCCTGATTTTTACCTATGGGGGTTCGGGATGTGTTTGCTTCCATCAACCGAAACAAGTTACGCCGAGTAACCCGCAAGGTGTTGGAAAAATGCGAGAAATGTGTGGAAAATGCAGGAAGACATGTACTGTGATTTTATTTTCTTGTTTACTGATACATTTTGCTTTACAGTTGTGTTTAATTATTATCAGTTTAAGGTAATATTAGGAAGTATTAATTTTTTTTATAAAAAGCATTACTTTTTTTGTATAAGTTTTGAATTTTGCCCTCACAAAAGTTCCATAGGGTAACAAGTTCATCACTAAGAATCTTAAATGTCTATGGTTAGGTTGATTACATTTTTAATCTAAATATCTAAATCTAATTCTGTTTCACTATTAGAGTCATCATTGAGATTAATTACAATAGGATTTATGTTGTTTTGGATAGAAATGTAAGAGTCCTCAATTTTTAAAATGTGCTGTAGTGAATTTTTCCAGTTCTCCACTGGTATGTTAGTAATTACATTTGTTTTTTATGAAACCATGCAGCCCATTAACCTACATCAAATAAACAAAAATTATCGTTTTTAGGAAGCAATCTGAAAACCTAAACTCGTTTTAATCAAAAAAAAGCTTTTTTGAAGTGCTATTATCAAAAATGTAAAAATCCAATATGGCGCCCGTATGAAAATCCAAAGTTTGGGTAAATAACTCAAAAACAAATAAAGTTAGAAAAATATTTTTGCTTAAATTAAATTCTTCTTAAAAAAGTGTTTTAAAAATGTAGTAATCTTAAAACCGTATAATTGGTAGTTTGCAAGCTACAGGCAAAAGTTAAAAATGCAACATTTTGGTTTTTCTTTATTATCTCAAAATCCATAAAAGATAAATAAAATCTGAAAGCAGATTTAATTTTGCAATTAAATGGTCTAAAACTTTTCTAATCTAACCAACACTGTAGCTCTAATGGTTCCCGAGTTACCAATACATGTAGGACAAATTTAGGACACAATGTTTTTTTATATATATATATATATATATATATATATATATATATATATATATATATATATATATATATATATATATATATATATATATATATCAGTCTGTCCCAAATTTGAAGGGGGAATGTATGGGGCTTGGAAACCACGATAGATAGAAAATTGGTTAAATGGGGAAAGTTTTAGACAATTATGTTAGTAGGCTAATACAGTTTTTGAGAAATTTTGAAAAAACCTGAAACATGCATTTTCGAAAATCGGCCATATTTTTTTTATGAGTGAAAATTTTTCAAATCTGTAAAAACTTCTTCAAAGCACGGTAATAACGTTATAGCTTTGTTCGCGAAAGCCTTTTCTGTAAAATATCTGTTCAGCTTATCTATTTTGCCAATTACTAATATTTTATTGTTTACAAAAAAAAATGACGTTCGCCGGAATCAAGGCCAACTGAGAAAATATTTGTTTTGAAATAAATGAGGTTATAAACTCTTAAATTATAACATGTTATACATTGTTGAAATCAGAATAAAAAGCACTATTTGGCTGCGTAAAAATCCAATATGGCGTTCATATGAAAAAATAAAGTTGATGATGATTCTAAAAACCCGAAACGTAGAAAATAAAAATTGACTAATCGGTCATATTCTACAAAAACAGTTGCTTTGAAGAAGTTTTTACAGATTTCAAAAATTTTCGCTCATAAAAACGATGGACGATTTTCGAAAATGCATGTTTCAGGTTTTTTCAAAATTTCTCAAAAACCTGAATAGATAAAACCATGTAGTAAACAGTATTAGCTTAACTAACATAATTTCCTAACTTTCCCCATTTAACCGATTTTCTATCTATCGTGGTTTCAAGATCCCCATACATTCCCCGCCAATTTGGGACACAATAATATATATATATATATATATAATATATATATATATATATATATATATATATATATATATATATATATATATATATATATATATATATATATATATATATATATATTATAAAATATTTTTTTTTTATTTTATATTTAAAATTATTATAATAAAAATAAAATAAAAAATTTAATATTAATAATAAAAATATTAATAATATTAAATTTTAAATTATATAATATTAAAATTATATATATATATATATATATTAATATATATATATTATATAAATATATTATTATATATATATATATATATATATATATATATATATATATATATATATATATATATATAAATATATATAT
This sequence comes from Listronotus oregonensis, assembly GCA_019359885.1. Taxonomy (NCBI): domain Eukaryota; kingdom Metazoa; phylum Arthropoda; class Insecta; order Coleoptera; family Curculionidae; genus Listronotus; species Listronotus oregonensis. The sequence continues at coordinate 24,091 of JAHBCN010011776.1, forward strand.
ATATATATATATATATAATATATAATAAATATTATATATAAAATTAAATTTTTAAATTATATATATTAAAATTATATATATATATATATATTATATTATTAAAATAATATTTATATATATATAAATTTTTTATATAAAAAATATATATAAAATATATATATATATATATATATATATATATATATATATATATATATATATATATATATATATATATATATATATATATATATATATTATATATATATATATATATATATATATATTTATCCATCCGGTCACCATAACAAGTTAAAAATGGGCGGAAAACAGTTTTTTTGCGGAAATTTTTGATTTTTTCCATGTTCTTAATTGTTTTTATTTTTAAATTTCAGCTGAAAGACTGATTAAAGAATTAAAGCAACGGCTAGAAACCAACGGAGAAGACCTTTTGAAATGCCGTCTTCTTACCAACTTTCGTCTATTAGCAACCAAAGAAAAATACAACATTGAACGCGCTCTGGAAGATTTCGTAGCGATAGCTTCCCAAAATACCACCAAAGAAAATCTGGGCGCAATTTTAGGAATCTCCACAGCCCACACCCTTTTGAAACAGCAACAGCGAGCTAAAAATCAGCTAAAAAGAGTCGTGAAGAACGCCTGGAACTTCGAGGATGCCGAGTACTTGGAACGTTGTTGGTTGCTGTTAGCTGACCATTACATTCAGTCTAATAAACTTGAGTCAGCTAACGAACTAATTTCCAAAGTAGTTCAGCATAATAAGGCTTGTACCAAGGCATTCGAATATCTAGGTTATATTGCGGAAAAGGAGCATAGGTTTAAGGAAGCAGCGTATACCTATCAACAAGCGTGGAAAGCGGGTGGAAAAACTAACCCTAGCATTGGTTTAAGCTGGCTTACTGTCTCATGAAAAGCAAGAAGTACCCGGATGCTATTGATACAGCGAATGAAGTTCTGAAGTTAAGTCCGGATTATCCTAATGTCAAAAAGGACATTCTGGATAAATGTATGAACAATTTGAGGATCTGAAGACTGGGAAAAATGTACAGGGTGAATAAAAAAGGACGCCGGCTGTATCTCGAAAACTATTTGTCGCACATCGTTGGGAAATAGTTATTTTCCTAACAAGTGCGCAAAGTCACTTTGCGCAAGCGTTAGGAACAAAATTTTTCCTACGAGCGTCAGATAATACCAATATTAAAGCAATGATTATTTTTTAAATTATGTTTAAGCTGAAAGAACTACTACAACATATTTATAAATGGGAATTATTTGTTGATAACATTTACAACAAAAGAACAGTTATTAGCATATTGTAAATTAATTGCAGAACCTGTAATTTATTTAGCGGGTGGTTTATGAAAGCGCTTATTGTACGGCTTGATGAAGGTTGACTTAGGAGGGGAGTTGTTCATGGTCAATATTTTATTCGACATATCCTTTTTCTGATTTGTGGATTCATCAATGTAGCTCTCAGCTACAGCCGTTGATTTCCAGCCCCCAAGTCGCTTGACATTGGTAATTCCTTCTCCAGAATCCGCTAACATAGTCGCAGAGGATCGACGAAAACTATGTCCAGTGTACTCTTCTGGATTTTTTAATTTAGGTATGCAGCAATTTCTGAAGGCATTTTACCTATTGAATTTATTCCCACACATTGCGTACTGCATGCTCCTTGTTTATACTGGACAAAAAAACGTCTGTGTGGGGTATGTGGTTTTCGCAAATTTGCATATTTACGGTACAATTGCAGATAAAGTCCGTTATTTGTTTCATCGGACACTACCAAGATTCTGGAAGTGTTATTTTTACTGTCAGGAATTTTCACCACTATCAAATTTTCATTATCCTGTATGTCATCAATCATTATTTTTGTAAGTTCATCTCTCCTAAAAGCACCGGCTAATCCAAAAATTGTAGCAACTTTTATTAGAAGGTAAATATTATCAGGTGCTTCTTTCATGAATCTTGAAACTTCTTCTTTGCTGAAAGTTTTTGATTTTTTTGGCCGCTATCCCACGTTTTGGTGTTTAAGTAGTCATGTTAGCTTGAAATATGAACTTAAATCAAGGTTCCTTTTCACTTTGAGGACACATTTTAACATAGAGTACTTACTCCATAAAGTATTAGGTTTATATGTTTTTTGCAAATCCGCAAAATAGGCCAAGAACACTTCTTCTTTAATACTTTTGTCCCCTTGCTGGAGCACCAGTTTTCGAAATGACTATATTGATTCTCATATTTTTCACGAGATTTTGCTGGTAATAAATTCAAACTTACGGTATTTGCTGCATCCAGGATAGAATCTGGTAGCTCCTCATCGGAACTACTCATTTTAAATAATTATTTTTGTCGGATTTTTATTTAATTAAAAAAAGATACTATGACGCCTTTTAATTGAAAATGCTTGTTTGTATTGAAATTCATTTGTGCAATTGCTTGTTCATATGGAAACGAAGAAAAAATCTGACATGTGTTAAAATCACCAAGATTACATATTGTTGCTTGACTTCATAATTATTTATTATTATTATACAGGGTAATTAAAAAAATGTTTTTTTTTTTGTTTTAGTTGAAATATTTAAAATTACGAAGTAACAAACAAAAAAGAGAATAAAATAAAACTTGCAATGGCTTCGTATATTGCATGAAATAGCCTACAATTACTAAAATACATATAAATCTTGCTCACCTGTAAGATTTTAGAGTAGTTTTACTTTTCCGCACGCCGTGCAGAAAATTGCAACTTTGCGCACTCAAATGCATGCGGAAAAGTTGACTTTTCCGCACGCTCGTAGGAAAAATATTTTTAGTAAAAATGGTCAAGAGAAATAGCTGGATTTTCAAGTTTCTAAAACTACCGCGGGATGGCACAGCCCCAACGGTAAATTAAAAAACTATTTTTTCTCCAAAATTAGATAGTATTAGGTACAATTTTAATAACATCAGTAAAAACTCATACCAATTCTTTTTCAATTTGGTTTAGGACTTTTTGTCGTGTTTCAAATAATAAGGATGGGGAAAGATGATAAATAACGCAAGTTTTAACTAGCTCTATCTCAGTGCCGGATTTATATTTTTTACGAGTAAAGTACCTTTCTAAAATAATAATTTTCCATATTTAGTAAGAAAGAAACTAAAGTTAATTAAAAGAATGAATTAGTCATTAAAAAGAGGCATTAAAGAAACAAGAATTATACTTTTTTACGGAAGCAAAATCATCTATAATATCACCATACTTTATAGTGTTCATTATCTCTGCTTCTATGTAGAGAAGAGCCAAATAATTAATTTTTTCAGAAACAATAAAGACCTTTGATAATTTTTTTTACACGTCTTGAACAGGAAAACCTTTTTTTCCCAGAACAATTGGTAGCACTAGTGGAATGTGCGATGCGGAGAGCTATATCTAAGTTAAGGTAAACATTAAATGGAGATGGATTCCTCAAAAACGTTGACATACTAAGTTGTGAGTTTGATCTAGGCTTCACTGCACTGAAATTAAATGAGCTTCCTCTAAAACCTGCGGCCTCTAGGAGGGTTTTTGCCAAAGTGTAGGTCTTTTTTTTCTCTTCTAAACCTACAATAAAAAGTATATCGTCATATTTAACTTTTCCGAGAAAACATTGAATAACCAAGTTTTTCTTAAACAACGCCATCTAGTTGGTGAACTACAAACTAGCCGACACCGAAAAGGACGACATTTAAAAAAGCCATACATTTTCTTTAAATGAGTACCAACTTTCTATAACCGAGTACCCACTTATATCACTTTCGATAAAAGCTATGGGGGATAGAGATATTTGAAAGTTGCGTTATTTATCATCTTCCCCCACTCTTATTATTGGAAACACGACAAAAAGTCCGTAACCAAACTGATGCAGAATTGGTATGAGTTTTTGCTGATGTTATCAAAATTGTACCTAATACTAGCTAATTCTGGAAAAAAAATAGCTCTTTTTTAATTTACCGTTGCGGTTCCGCCATCTCGTGGTAATTTTAGAAACTTGAAAATAATTTCCAGCCATTTCTCTTAACAACGTTTGCTTAAAATATTTTTCAACGCGTGGGAGAATAGTTTGCCCAGATTCAGGGGTCACATAATATTTGGAAGATTTTTATACAGGGTGGTATAAAATTTAGAAAAGAAATATAACTAGAATAATCTAGTGTACGTGTAACTAGAAATATCAGAGTTTTAAAAATAATATTAAGGGAAACTTCTAAAACAAATTTAAGGGAATAAAAGGT
>JAHBCN010011777.1:0-10000 GCA_019359885.1 Listronotus oregonensis
CGTATTCTTTTAGATACAGAAAAAAATACCTAAGATGGTTATTTCACATTTTTTAAATGCGAAGAAATATGGCCCTTTATTGTCCTCGTTAGATGTCTCTGTATAATTGAAACTTAACAGTACAAATAAAAACTGTTAAATAATTTATAGAGCCTTTGGAATAATTCTAAGATAGTATGAATAATTTTTCGTGAACTCGTAAATTTTGAGGCCAAATAAGAATTTATTTTTCCGCACTCTCTTGTATTTTGACTTCGACCCTCCCCTATACTCACCCAAAAGCCACCCCTGTATATTGCCAAGTTTCGACATGGTTAGATATCGTATGAAAATTTTGGAAGTTTGTACTTAAGGTCAAAATAACACCACAAGTAGGTATATAAACTTATATCCTTTAAGCTCCTACTCCAGAAATATTTATAATTTATTATTATTACCTATACGAGAACATCTTTTAAAACACTACCATTAAAATCATTAAAGTTTGTTGCCGAATATTCAGGGACGAATTAGCCCTTAGCCAACAACTTTTTTGAATATTACAATTTTTCTAGTAAAAATAGACCACTCTTTATATATAATTTTTTTGTCACCATAGAATATAACCCCTTTTCTTTCTTATTAATAGAAAATGAATAACAAACATAATGCATAAATAAGTTATTTTAATTTTTTTTTTGAGATCCATTCACAGTCTAGACGCTCTTGGTATTAAGCGACAAACAAGGTGGAAAGTTCAGCGCATCTCAGGCTGAACTGTCAAGGGATGCAATAAGTGGCAGTCGTATTGCTCTCTTGGGAGCTGCTAGGAAGGAATTAAATTGACTAATTCATCGGAGCAAAAGCCGTAAAGATACCTATAAATAAGCAACAAATTTCCTACAGCTCGTCAGTGAGCAAGAGAAGAAAGAGTGGGGACCCCAATAAAGCAAATGGCTTCTCTTAGAATAGTATCAAGAATGCTAAGAGTTATGGGAGACGACATTATACAGTACATGGGAACAGTACTCCAAGCAGGGTCCGATTCGGGATAAAGAAATATTTTCTGGCTCTAAAGAGGATTTTAACTTTTTTAAAATTGCTGTTTTTGGGACATTAAACTGGACAAGATTTTTGGTGTCTTATAAAAGCCCGTGAATAGTTTTTTGTGAAGACCACTCTGCCTTTACTGTGGTTAGCAAAGGTTTGCAATAAAAACTCAAGCGTCACTTCTTACGGCAATTTTCCGCGATTATGGAAAATTACTGTTTTTGGAGCAGTTTCAAAATGTCGGAAGCCACCTTTAGGTTATTTAGGTGGAAAAGGGCCCACTATGCTCGAGGTAGCTTTTAAAAAGTGAAGAAAGCTGCAAAGCTCAGTTTTGCGGGTAAAATTCAAATACTACTAAATAAAATACCTGATGACAGTAAAATAAATTGGTCGTATTTATTGGACTTAACACCATCGGGGATTGCTTACGCTGCACCAGTGTAACCGCTTTCTAGTGTGGAAGGGGGGCAGATTTCGAACCTAAATGCTAAATGGGAAGGTTACCCTCCTAGGATAGCAAGGCACTGGCTTACCGGTGAGTAGAATTTGAATCGCCAGGAAAATGCTATGCGAGGACACTGACGAGAATTTCTTACGCTGCACCAGTGAAACCACGACCTCGATCGAAGGGGATGTAGATTTCGATACTATAAGCTAAACGAAATGTTTACCGATTCAGGATAGCAAGAGACAAGGGTAGATGATGCAATTCGCTGGTTCATCAGCGAGCCGTATTCGGATGGCATTTGAAATGCGGGGCACTAGCGGGGATATCTCACGCTGCACCAGTGAAACCACTGCCTCGGTCAAAAGGGAGGAAGATTTCGAAACTATATGCTAAACGGGATATTTACCCCCTCAAAATAGCAAGTTATTAATAAAAGATGCAGTGTTGGTCTGGTGCACCGTCCGTTGGGCGAAACAATTTAGGGCCAGGAGAAACCACCTAGGCTTACTTACTAGATACCGGATGGTGTTGGCTGGCTGGGTTAGGTGTGGTCTGCACTGCTGCTGCTGCTGCTCTTCGAGGACGTGAGGTTTTGCCGATTTTCGCATGCGGGCTCGCTTAAATGGCCCGATTCTCCACTCTCAACACCCAGTCATCAAGCTATCGTGGTGGGATTGGTGTTATGCGAGCAACGGCGAACGGATACAACGGAAATTTACTTACATCTTATCTCTATGTTTTTAGTTCTTAATAAGTTAATGGCTTCGCGCGGCGGATTCGATAATTGAAATAAAATCCTTGTATTTTGCTTTATATTGTTACAGACTTTAAAAATATCTGTTTAGTTAAGAGAATTGAGAAAGTTATAATTATTTTATTTAGGTTAATAATTTATTTGAAATAAATTACCTTAGTTATTCCCTTTTCGACGGTGATTGCGGATTATTCTGAGGGCGCTGGAATCATCCATTTTACACTTTTCTTGCATCCTGTGGTGAAAAAATTTTTCCAGCTAATTCTAGACTTTTCCATTCTTTTCCACATCACTATAAAAATCGCAAAGGAAGTTCGCACGGGCCAGTATATTTCTGACTTTCAAAGTGAGCAGAAGTTGACAAATAGTTAAAGGTTAAACAGTTATCATAATTACGTTACGTTAAATTGTTGTTACCATAGAAACGTTTGTGAACCTGATTTTCAATAAAAAGGTGTAAAACCAGAATCCGTGTTTTTATACGGAACAATATTATGCTGAAAAGAAACGGTTGCATTATGTGAAAAATAACAAAATTAAAGGATAATTTAAAAGACGGTGACGTAAAACAAAATATAATATTTACGTAGGCTTAAGACTAACTAAAATTTAAGTAACTTTGTTACACACTGTAAGAAGTGGGTTCTATCAAACACTGAGAGAGTTATTGATGTTAAATCACTGCACTGCCCCAGTAACTTAACTTATATGTTTATTTTGTAAACTTTGCCCAATGTGGTGAAGCCGCCTCTGGCAACCATATTTTCCGTTTATTACTAATACTTTAACAAAAACAGTTATCCAGTTTAGTGCGAATTCATGTTTCTTTGTTCCAATTTATTTTCGAAACTAAAACTCAAATCGTGCGGCAATACGCCTGGTTTCTTGCTCTTATCTAAAACAAGAAAGGATAAGACCGAGAGCTATTTTGGCAGCCAAGCGGAACGGTCTGCAAATCCTCAAAACGCTTTCGATATAATCTACGGTCCGATAACAAATAACGTTGTTACTTATAATCTGATTAACAAATTTCCACGTTTTTAGACTATCCAATCAGAATTAATCCTCTCTCTCAATATACCAATTTAAAACGATACGCGTTACCATAACACGCTGCTATTCCGGCTTAAATTGACCGTAAAATTCTACATTTCAAATCATTAAATTTTTTATAATTTATAAACAATAGAATACCATGATGACAAAATAAACATTTATGTTTTTTATGTAGAAAATAAATACTAAAATAAATTACATTTTTTGATTTTTTGATAAAAGCTAGGGATAAACTTAGATTTAAATTAAAATAATATTTTGATTTTCTTTGACAAAAAAAGGTAATATAAACATATTTCTAAACTCACGTAACAACTTGAAAGTCGACTCATTTCTTTGGCTCTTCGGTTTGGTTTTTATTATATGGCAAAATCCGCAGATAAAGTCATGCTTTGTTTTGGTACACGTGGAATTTCTTTTTTTAATTATAGATATCAAAAAATTGCTAGGTTAAACCAAAATATTTAAGTAGGCCCACGAAAACGAGATAGAAGCTATTGTAGGCAAATCCTTAATTTTTTTGACAAACCCTTTTAAAGTAAAAAGGTTAATTTTTGGTAAATGATGTTTAATTATACCGCCACTTGTTACATCAATTATGAGGATGGATTTTTTAGGGTATTTTCTTAATAGATATACTGTTTTTGTGAATTTTTGGTATTTTGCACTTGTTTTTAAAGTTGGGAAATTTCTGTTATGTAGTAGCTCAACTCTGACACCGGATTCGTGTTTGGGGAGAAAAAGTACTTCGGGATACATATATCACACGTAAAGTACTATAGATCACGTTTTTTTGTATGGCTGTGTAATCGACATCAGTCAAATCGTAAGGCTTTAGATTTATCTACCTTAACCAATAGGAAGGGGTAAAATGCGAATGAGCAAATTTGTTCTTTTTTTTGAAAAGGTGCCTTCTCATTATTATTTTACGCTACCTGTTTAAATTTATGAGCTAATAGACCTTTAGTCCTCTGTTATATGATAACTACTTAAAATATTTTTTTAACTTTAAATGCCAAAACTTTTAAAACCTTAAACCCTAAGTACCTTATATTAGGTATCGTCGTAAAGAAAATTGAAAGAACTTTAGAATAAGGTATCACTCACCTCCCCTGCCCATTTAAGATTTTGGGGGTTATGCACCCCCTCCTGGGGGGTTGCAGAAATAAAGATGACAATATGATTAGTAGTAAGTGACGGGTCTTAGGGTTTAAAAAAAAATAGGATATAACCACAATAGTCTCTGTTTTGTTTTTGTTGACCCATCCTGTATAGAATTTTGTGCGTCTACGGCAGGTTATCAAAACATGGACAAATAATTATGTATAACTTCTTTAAATCCTTCATATCATGATTTGTGCACGGATAAAGCAATGGCAATTTACCAACTACCAAAACCATCTATAACCCAATATCAATGAAAGCGCGACATTTACAAATACCGAACATTTTTCCACGGAATATTTCTAAGAAAAGCAAAAAGAAATCTAGAGGCATGTCAACACAACCGCCAAATAACTGATTGGCTTTTCTATAGAAAACCCAGCTGCGATTGTGTACTCGAAAGGTAAAACAACGGCAGCAACCGTGGTAATGAAAGTTCAAATTAATTACTCAATACCAATAATGTCGGACACATAAGTCTGCTGCTTTCAGTTGCCTGAGAATCAGAGAGGGATTAAAATTTATTGCTTTTACAGTAGAATAAATGATTTTTTTTATTTTTGCATATTACATTTATCAACAATGCGCTACAATTAAAAAAGAAAAAGTTACACTGTTCTGCATTTTAAAATATTTTGTAGCCCTCTGACATTTTTTGAGTTTTAATATGCCGAATTTTAATATAAGCTTGGTTTATTACCCATAATATAAAAAAATGGAAAAGAATATTAAATATAAGAAATCCAAGTCATAAGCAATTTAGTGAATTTTCAAAGATTAAAAAAATTAATCACTTTTTCTGCAAATTACCCTTTATTTTGTATTATTAGAGATTGGTTTTACGTTTGGGGTCCAACACTAGTACGCTAATACTATGGAGACTAGAGATGAGGAGGACCATCTGTTATGGCTGCTTGGCTTAAGCGTAGTTCATAAGCTTGCGAAATGCGATTTACGAATTACGAATTCGCAAAATTTTTCCCCGGTTTTTTTTTGGTATTTCATAGCGCTGCGACTGCGAATTTTTTAGGGATTTAGTGCTGGAACTGTTGGCAAGATGAAGATGGAAGTATTGACGCTCTGTATTGACGTTTTAATTAATTTCCCTTCTTTAAAACTTTTTTGTGTTATTTATAATTAATTTTTTTTTAACAATATGGTATCTTTATGCTAGGTTTTTCTCTGTGTATTGTTTTAATAAACATTTATAAGGCTTTGGTCGTCAGTGAATAATAAGGATCAAGTTGAAAATTTTTACTGGTGAAGAAGGGCTATTGCATTTACTGACCTTCATAATTGCATCTTTTAAGGTGGATTTATTAAAACAAACAACAACAAAAAATAGAATATACATTATTCCCATAAAGTCTTTATACAGGCAAATAACATAAAATAAAAATAAGAAATTACATTAAAGATCACAACTTATTTTAACCTTTGAGCATAGAGCAAGCCTTGCTACTAGGCAGCAAGCGAGAGCGACAGAAGAATTACAGTATAATCTTTCCCTCTCGCTTCTACGTGCTCATTGGTCGGTGAGAAGGGTATATATCCCACTCGTCGTGCTGATTCGTCAGCCAGTCCTTCTCGACCAATTAGCACGTTGGAGCGAGAGAGAAAGATTATATTTTGATTCATCTTTCTCTCTTGCACGCTTTTTGGCACTGTCTTAACGGTGAGGCTGAATCAGTAGGAATATGCTGGAAACTTTAAACTTTTTATTTTATTTTTACTTGAAATCACAACTGCATATGTGCTATTAAAACATATGAGAGAATGACAGGTTGTCATGAAATAAAGGATGCTTTAATCTATAAATTATATATATATATATATATATATATATATATATATATATATATATATATATATATATATATATATATATATATATATAATATATATATATATATATATATATATATATATATATATATATATATATATATATATATATATATTATATATATATATTATATATATATATATATATATATATATATATATATATATATATATATATATATATATATATATATATTATTTATATTATTGGCCCCCGGAATTGAATCATAGTAACTAATCTTTGAGCAACGCCAAAATCTAACGAGTATCTATATCAATACGCATGCTCCTGGTCTTCAATTTTTGCGGAATTCGCAAAATCTTAAATCAAAGTCAATTTCCCGCTTCTCACTTTCAAATATTACGAAACGCAAAAAAGTGACATTAATCTCTTGAAGAACTGACATTTTTTAAGTCACCAATAAGAATCCGTCAATTTTCCCGCCCCTTAGATTTTAAATATTGCGAATCGCAAAAAACTTAAGAATAGAGAGCTCCTACAATTGACACATTTGAAATCGACCAATCAGAACAAGTTTCGCAATTCGCAAATCGCATTTCGCAAGCGTATGAACTACGCTTTAAAAAGGGGCCCCAGAATAGCAATAAAAAAAGAGGCGCTGGTGTAGCGGAGGGTATGGTGTGAACCAATGAACTCGACTGCAATATATAAAATGAAGTTTAAAAACGGCCATCTGGAACACTAACGCCATCCTAATTTACTGCAATTTGAAGGCCACTTTTTTAAGACAAAAATGGACCTCCTTATCTCTAGTCTCCATGGCTAATATCTTCGAAGTCCATTTTCCACTATACCCCTTCTCCATTTAAGCGATTTGCTGCTGAAATATTTTAACGTGTTTAACTGAAACTGCACCTAAATTAGGAAATGATTGCAAATAGAAATATAAAAAAAGAGCTTAAGTAACATGTTGCAACTTATGGTTTTATAAGATTGAATTAGTTCTTCAACTAGATCTGTGTAGTTCTACGATTTCTTGTTACCTATGACTTTGCAACATTCGCCCTTTAGGCAATCCAAGCCAATTATTTTTCTCGAAAAAGTGTAGTTTTAAAATGTTCTTCTTTAAAAAATTCTGGTATTTGCAGTCCAATCTAAATTACTTCTAGATATGTGTTATATTGTTGTGACGGATTCATATATTAAAAAATTCTTGTTGGGTACTTGCCCAAAATATTTATACAATGGGACCGCTTTGGTCTTGGTCCAGGGGTTTAACTTTATTCTGTTTCAGGCGATCTGCCAGTTCATAGAAGCCAATAGGGCTAAGCACACACAGTTTCTATATACTGGGACCAGGACCGAAGAGGTTCCATTGTATAAAGATATTTGGCAAGTACCCAACAAGGACTTTTTAAAAATTAATTCTTTTAGAATACTGCAAACTCAAATTATTACTGCAATGCCATTAGAGCCTTAAGTGTTTACTTAAACTAAGCATTATATGGCACTTTATCATGATCTTTTAAATTTGTAGCCTAAAACCTTAACCACAACTACGCACAAGTTTCTAGAAAGTAATTTTAACAGATTTGTTATAGATGTAAAAGAACATAAGTTTGCGCATTTGTAAAAGATAAATGTCTAGCATTTTAACAAAAATGAATTTTTAGGAATATTCTTAAAGACCAGACAGCGCCACTGCCAAGATCAGATTGAAAAATTTTGAATACGAAATCGACGGTAAGTCGGCCCTATATAAAAGACAATATTACAAAATTTAAGTAAAAGTCACGCAGTATAATACCCATTAAATTAAATTTATTAACTTTAAAAAACACGCAAAGAATTGAGAACAAGTCACGGTTATTAGTAAATAACAATCAAAACAAGATTTTTAAACAAGTCATGTCACATTTTTAAAACAAACCCCGTCATGGTGGCCATTAGAAAATAATCTAAACGAGATTTCAAAATAGTTAACAAAAATCTAGAATAAATAGACAATCGTAGAAATACACACACACACACATACACACACATATATATATATATATATATATATATATATATATATATATATATATATATATATATATATATATATATATATATATATATATATATATATATATATAAATATAAATTACTTGAGCCTTTTATAAATAATAACAAAATAGGTAGAGTTTCTGTGGGTATATAGGCTCCTTAATGAACTGAAAAAAAAATTAAAAGTCCTGTTATATATGACTACTAAGCTTGGTTGGTTTATGTGCAAAGCAACTCTGAATGTTTTTGCGTAATACACCTACATGCCACAATAAATTTTAACTGTGTCCTAAAATTGGTTGGTTTAAAATTACTTGACGAGATGGCGCTATTGTTCTTACGTTCAATTGTATTAAACTCGATTGTTCATAACTGGCTGCTTTTGCAGGTCAAAGGTGTCCACGGCCTACATTGGTGTGACCATCCCCAACAAGGGTGAAACACGTGTAATCGGATTGGTGGACCGGGGTTATCCATTTTGGAGGCCTCGTAATTTTAAACCAACCAAGCTTTAGTAGTCATATCTAACAGACTTTTAATTTTTCTTTGGTTCATTAAGGAGCCATATACAAACAATACAAAGAAACTCACCATTTTGTATTTGTATATATATATATTTTTTTATATATATATATATATATATATATATATATATATATATATATATATATATATATATATATATATATATATATATATATATATATATATATATATATATATATATATATATATATATATATATATATATATATATATATATATATATATATATATATATATATATATATATATATATATATATATATATATATATATATATATGTATATATGTGTGTATGTGTGTGTGTGTGTGTGTGAGGAGTATATCCACTTCTGAACTGAACATAATTGATCTCTCTTTTTATAAAGTGTATTGTGTTTGCGCTATCTCACCCCATCTGTGCTGTGTGCCCTAGGTAACGTATAATCTTTAATATACGTTGCTATAACATGATTTAAAATAGGAAGCAACATCGTTGATAAAAAAATGGATAACACACAAGTTCGTCTAAAAAAAGATCCACAAGCTGATTTACGATGACCACAATCAATGACTTAAGGTAGCTTCTTAGCTAACAATTTTAGACAGCTTTTTTACTAGCCCAACGCTGTTAAGGTTTTTGTTATAAGCGTATTTTTGGTATTAATTGATGTCTTAACCCCATACATGTTGGTAAAGGTAAAAAACAAGTAAAACAACTAATAAATATACACCTTCTTTAAGCTTTGTTAAAAATAAAATATTTTAATTGTGTGCTTAAATTTTCTTTTCACCAAGTAAGTTACTTAAATATTGCCAAGTAAGAACAAGCTCAATCCAACACTGTTATCCTTCAATAGATATAGGTATAGGTATAAACCCGCAGAGCGAATAAATCTATCATCATTAGTGTTTCGGTTTAAAAATCTACCGGTAATATGAAAAACACGTTTTATATTATGACAGCCTTAAGTCAAACAAATACGCGGGCGTGGCTCCAAAAAAGGGGTAATAAAAGCTTTTGTGTTTCTTTTAATATTTTAAACGTCCATTTAGACAACACTGCATTATTTTCTTTAGATCTTGTACCGTGGGTGATTTTTTACGTTACAAAAGGCCTATTTTGTTGCAAATGGTGTGTTGTTATTACAAAAAAAAGTTTTAAAGAAA
>JAHBCN010011777.1:15000-28296 GCA_019359885.1 Listronotus oregonensis
ACTTAAAACATAACAATAATTAATTTAGTGAAAAATTTTTTTTTTAATCCTCCTTACTTTTATAATAATTGTATAATAAAATATAAAGAAAAAAAAAAATCCTAAATAATTTTTAAAAGAATTTTCTGTAAAATTTCCGACATTCACACTGTATACATATTTTTTCGACGAAATAACAAAAAAAGAAAAAAACCCTACAAAGGAATGTTGTCCTGATAATACCACTACTGCTATTGATTTCGATATGTATTAACTTAACAGTATTTTTCAAGATGTTCTAGAAAACACTAAAATGTATAAATGTTAAAAAAATTTAAATTCAAAAATTATGAGCACTAGGATGTAAAACAATAAATTGATTATGTTTCTTATAATGACTCTAGCCTTAAGAAAACTCACTTTGCACGTAAGTTTTATTGTTAAATATTACCGTTTTAAAACAATAAGTTGCATTTGTAGATTAATTTTTTGATTGTAAAAGATTTTTCTTTATATTGTAGCCTTGAAAAAGGAAAAAATAAATTTCCGAAAGCTCGGCGTTTAGTAAAAAAACGTCTTATCCTAGAACCTCATAGGACCAAAAGCTAAAAAAAAGAGGATCAGGGGTTAAATTTTCTTTACGAGATGAACTGCGACAAAATATATCCTTGCTTTAATTTCAACAACTTTTAAACGGTTATACCAGATAGAAAAGAATGAACCGAAGGACCTATCGTCAAAGCAGACGTAATCAGTTATAATTACGGCTCAAAAACCAACCAGGGGTTTTAATAGACATTATGGAGACAAACCGCAACCTGGTAAGTAAACTGTAAGTCTGGTACTACATGCTGTAGTAGCTCAATAGGTCGGTAACAAACTAAATTTTACCTCGGGTCTGCTGAATCACAGCCGCAAGGGAGTAAGGGTAGTGATGGGTCAACTTAAATAAGCTTATAGAAAGAAAAGGTGACAAAAGATAGTATACACAGGTTATATCCGGAGGAGGAGGAGACAACCGAGCATGTGTGATGCCAGTGTGAGACACTATGCAGGCTCAGCTTTGTAAGGCTTGGTATAAGCACAGCCGACAAGGTACATGGAAGAGCCATATATCTTAACACGGCACTTTAAAATAGCCTAAATGAACCATAATTAATCTGTTACAGTTACAGTGGAGTCGGGGCCAATGAGCCAAACTCCATTTTAAAATAATCCAAATCAATTTATTTTAAATTCCGTAGTTTATTATAGTATAAAATCTGCATCGTTTTTCAAAAATCAGTAATTTACGCAGTGGCGGCTCCTCCTTAGGTTTGCAGGTTTGCGCAACCCCCAAAAAAGGTTTAAAATAAAATTTTAAAAATATATATATTAATCATTACATAGTTACAGATTTTTAAAAATTTATTCGAACATCTGTATTTATTGTTTTATTAATGTTATCTCGAAATAACAGCCAAATTATTAAAAAACTTAACTGCTGTCGCCAAAATATCATTAATTTAATCGCGCGTCGCGTCGCGTCGCATCTTAGAATTCGATGCCGATGCGATGGTTGCAATCAAAATGCAAACCCAATTGGATTCATTACGAGTAGGCGTAAGTATATGGAGTTGCCTATCTTGGCATTGGGCGCTGAATTTAGTCTCATAAGCGGTATGAGGTTTGCAGTTCCACTGCAAACCTTTATTTATCTCCGAGGGTGATTTGATTTATTGAAGTATAATTTGTTATTTTGGTTATTTAACATATTAGCTAATGAGGTGATTTTTATTACAGTTTTGTATGTCTATTTATTTACATTAAGTTTATTGCAGGTTATTTCTTTATTTTTTAAAGAACCATAGAATTGCAACCCCTTACTTTTTAAACCACGAGCCGCCACTGAATTTACGGGCTGCAGGTACCGTTTAATTAGATCACCGCAATGAAAGATTAAAAGAAGTCGCTAAAAGATATTTGAAAAACTGTTTACTTTCAAACATCATATAAGTTTATGCTACTTCTGCTTACGAAAGAGAAATATTTACTTTAAAATCTCTGTTGATATCGAAAAAGGTAAATATGTAAAATCCAGTCTATAATTCTGAACACGGAAAATGTTATTAGAAGTTTTCCTGTCGGAGGAAAGCTTCGGTATAGAAAAACCTATTTACTTAGATTTCAAAAGCTTGAATTATTTTTGTTAATATACACAAGAAAGGTCAATATTTACATTTCCTAGATATAAATGGTTTATTGAAAAATAATCTTGTTATATCGGTACAGCTTACAAGAAATATTTTTAAAATTATTAATTTAAAGAATGTTTAATAAAGCAGGAAACACTAGGTTTAAAAATAATATAATACTTCCACCGACATAGTTGCTGGTTGGCATTTATATTAACTCTTGTTACGGCAGATGACAATCCATAGTTAGTTAAGTGGAATGCTACATGAAACATAAACTGATTTATCGTAGGCTATTTGAGAAATGTCCCAACCTATTTTATCCAAATAATTATTTGAGTAAATATAAAATTTTAACCACTTAATTTAGTACACAAAAATCCATTTTGACAAATTATTATTTAGAAATGGTTTATTATATATATATATATATATATATATATATATATATATATATATATATATATATATATTATATATATATATATATATAATATATATATATATATAATATATATATATATATATATATATATATATATATATATATATATATATATATATATATATATATATATATATATATATATATATATATATATATATATATTATATTATAAAGACGTTTATCGACTGTACTACATTTTATAAAAAGGTGTGTTTATATCAGGTATGCGGTCTGTGACTAATAAAAACTCATTTTGTTTTTTATACCCCAATATTTCGTCAACTATTTATTAACTTCATCAGGAGTAGCTAAAAATTATATAAAAAGGACCTATGAACATTTTAAAAGTTTTACAATTAGATAGTACTTACAAAGCTAAAGAGTTAGTCAAATTTAAAACATAACAATGCTACACCTACCACTTTCAGATGAGGAATGCCAATGAAAATATGGTAAACAATCTTAATCTAGTCGATAAAAAAAAAAGGAACTGAAATACCAAAAAATAAAAAATATATCTTACAAAAACAATTCACAAAATATACACAATGGATTAAAATTGGTAATAACTCTATATATACAGTATGTAGCTAAAACAATATGAATTAAATTGATCTTAAAATATTGCAATAAATATTGCTAAGCTGACTATATCTGATTTAAAATTAATACATTTATTATTTCTCTTTATATGGTACATTTCTAGAATAATCTGCTCTTGTAGTTACTTTCATGTTCTAGAATCTTAACATTAGAATAATCAAAGTGGTGCCCTGTTGTTTGATAATGTTCCACTACAGCACAAAGAGTTTTTTCCCAAACGACAGTCGCTTTTATGTTGCGTTATTCGTGGTTTTAACCATTGTGATGTTTGTCCAACATAGCAACCCTCACAACCCAAACATGACAGCTCATAAATGACGTTGTTATTATACAATAAGGGTGTTTTATCTTTAATCTTTAGGACAGTCCAGAAGACTATAAAACATATATTCCAATTACCATGAGTACTGGATTTTTAGTTGTTTAGACAAGTTTTTTCAGCTCCGTTAATGATGCCCAAGTACTGTACCATGCAAATATTACTTTTGACAGCACCTTTTAGACAAGGCGATAGTGCTACTATGGGCGTTATATAGATAACCCGAGTTAATAAATTGTAAGCCTTTGTGGATCGTACCAAGATAAAAAAAAACATAAGGCAACAAATGGTATATACAATATTGTTGCATGTTTGCGAAATTCTAAAAATAAAAATAAAGCTGGGATGTTTCAATTTATAAATATGTTACTAAATTTTAACGAATTACTGGTTGTATTAAATACGTC
This sequence comes from Listronotus oregonensis, assembly GCA_019359885.1. Classification (NCBI taxonomy): domain Eukaryota; kingdom Metazoa; phylum Arthropoda; class Insecta; order Coleoptera; family Curculionidae; genus Listronotus; species Listronotus oregonensis. The sequence goes on from JAHBCN010011777.1 coordinate 18,931, forward strand.
CTTACCAATTGTTACGATTTTTTTAAACATCTTTAGTGCCTTGACGAATCTCAGATCGTTACTCCTAACATGTCTAAGGCTTATAAAAAGGTCTAGCAAAATGCGCTTTTAAAAAAACTTTCTGTCCACGGTTTTCCACCAAAGCTTTGTACATGGCTTCAGTTTTCTTTTTAATCAACGTTTATCAGTAATTGTAAATGGTCACTCTTCTAGCATTCACCGAATTAATATTTGGGTATACCAAGGCTCAGTACTGGTACTAACTTCTTCTTCTTCTTCTTCTTCTTCTTCTTCTTCCCTGGGAGCCGTCTTGATTAACTACCGGAGGCAGCACAGCCTCATGGGCTTTTTGTGCCTAATCTCCCATTGTCTTTTATATCAATCCTCCCATTAGTCTTGTTCCTTCTACAAGTCTGTATAACCCCGAGACTGGTTGGTTGATACATTCCTGTGGGCTCATTTCCGGTTGCCCAAATAATGCCTGTCTTTTGTGATTCAATGCTTCACATTCGCACAGGATATAGTAGGCTGTTTCTTACCCCTCGTTGCACATTCTGCAATTTGGGTCCCCATTGTATGAGCCTATCTTGTGTAGGTGTCCTCCTAGGTTATCATGCCCTGTTAGCAACCCTACTTTTATGCGAAGTATTTTCCTACTTTGTCTGAGTAGTTCTTCCTTCGTTCTTTTGGATGGGCCTCTTATGAAGCTTTTTCCATGTCTTATTCTACTGAGGTTTCCCCAGTATTCTTCGTGTTTGTTTCGGATCCATTCCCTGGTTTGCCCTCGTGCTGTGGTTTTGGTCACTCCAAGGGCAGGCTCTGGTCCATGGTATGGTGTAAATGATCCCTGTCTTGCAAGTTCATCCGCTTTTTCGTTGCTGCTACTTCTTAGTTCCATTATGAGTTTTTCTTTTTTACAATTCATTTTATCCACAGTTTTTTTAACGATAGTTCTTCAATACTCTTTTCTTTAAGCCAATCTGTAAGCCTTATTTATAAAACAAGCACAGGGTAATAAAGATATCCCTTTTTCACGACTTTTTTTTATATTAAATTGGAACACCAAAAATATTATTTAGTTTAATGCCCCAAAAACACAATCTTGTTAGCTGTACAGTTACTTATGGGGTGTCTCCTATCTGGACACAGAATACACATTTTTGGTACTATTTTAATGATTTATCTCGGTACAAAGCCTCATGCAAGAAGGGTCGTTATAAATATTTTTATTAAGTACGTGCCGCAATGTATTGGTCCGCCTTTGTTAGGTAAAACTGTTGGATAACCCATAATAAGGTGTCAATAACACAGGTCCACAAAAAAAGTGGTGTGTGCTGGGTGTCGGACTAGGATTTTCTGGCGTATTTTTTTCCGCTAAACACGAATCTAATGTCAAAATTGGGGGTCAAACAGCAAAAAATCAAGAAAACCCCAAAAAACCGAAACGGTACATTTACCGGCAGAAACCTGCTACCACGGAATGTTTGGACTACGACTATATAACCTATAAGAGATGCAATTTCATAAAACAAGCTTTTTAAATTGCCTATAAAAAAGTTCCATAAACATTTTTGATAAGATAAATAATAAAGGAGATATAAACGAAAATGTAATTGTGACAAAAATATCAGTCCAAAATAGGAAAAAAAATTGTTTGTTGATGTGATTTTTGTTTTGTTTTTTTTTAATAATGAATAACTTATTTTATTTATTTGAATAACAAATTACTTTAAATTTTCAGAAATAATCTAAAAAATCCAGAAAATTCGGTTTTTTGATGATAACTCGAAAAATATTGCATTTAGGCAATCTTATATTATCTAACTTAAATTAAAGGTCTTTTAAAAATACATTGTTTATGTCATATGAAGTTTTGTGTATCTTTTATAGTTTTACGGATATTGACGTTTTAAATTAAAAACAAAAAAATCGTTAATATCTGAAATTACGCTTTTCTCAATTATTTGCTTTTAACCGCCAACTTTGTCCCAGCACTAACCACCTTTTTTTTGTGGTCCTGTGTAATTAAAGTATTTTATGTGTAAAACTAACCAGAACTAACGCGTTTTTAAACGTTCAATAAAATATTAAAAGCTTTAGACTTAATTCAGTAACAAAAAAATAAGCAGGAATTTATCGCGAAACATAGAAGATTATTTCAATAATAAATTAAGTAAATTTAAATATGTTAAAATATGTTTATATTATTACGCCTATTTAAACACGGAAAAGTATCATTAGTTGATTTTTCCTAGAATTTAGTTTTTTTTTAATGTGTTGTAATGTAATTCTAGTAATAAATATTACTTTAAAATCGATTTGTTATTTCTTTTTATTATAAGGGTTTAATATTATTTCTAGATGGTCAACGGCAATTAGATAATCCGCTTATATTATGTACTAGTTATTGATCTGCTGTGCCCAAACGGGCTTTGTAGAACGAAGTGCCTGGGTTGTCCTGTGCCCAGTTAGGTTATAATGGCCCCGTACACGCTGTGCCCAGATACGTATCTATTTCCTCATGGGCAGCAAATTTCTGCAATACAACGAGTAGTTTAAACTTGTGGGCGATCACTTAAGGATTGACCTAATACTAAACATATTATAACTATAGTCACTACAGCTTCGAAAAAAGATCGGATTTCTCCTTGGAGTATTTTTTAAAATACTGTTTTTATATCTGGAAAAAGCCATATCTTACAACTTATAACATTCTTAATTTAATGCAACAAAGAGCCGTTCGCATTAATAATGTTCTCATTCTTACAAGAAAGCGTCTTTCTTCTGCCTACCTGTCGCTCTTTCATAGGTTATTTTGCTTTGAAAATAACAACTCTCAAGAAAGTAACACGAAGTGCCACTTCCATGCATCCCCTTACAGTTCATCTGGAGAGACCGCAAATTTTCCACTTTGTTTGTTGCCATATCCCAAAGGGGCGGGCCACTCTCAGGCACTCTCTGCCTGCAGAGGTCTTTGCTTCCCCTCCAAACGACCAAATCTTTAAGTTCCGTGTTAATAAACTGCACCTTACTTCCCTTAAAAGAGACCCACGGTATTAGCACTTAGGCTTTATGTCTTTGTGTAATGACCCATAAAATAAAAACCTCTACACCCAAAATGTTTTTACTTTTTTACTTGTATTATCTTTAAAAATTATTCAAAATAATTATTACTGACGCTGTTTATACTACAAATAAACCTACCATTTATAAACCAAACGCCACTGGCATCTGTAGAGGTAATTTTGCACCTAACTGCAACCCTAAGCCATTTCAAGATGCGCTTTGTAAAGTCACGTATTATTCAGCTGAGATACTTTGTTGTATCGGTATATAAAGTAAGTTCCTTTGTACCTAATTAATCGTATTTGGTAATCCCGATAACAAACAAGCTAGTTACCTGCCTGCACATGTTTAGGAAACATCGTTAATACTCCAGCGAAAATCTATTGATAACATCTAATCCTCTTAGAATTCTGGATACATCGTAATACCGTAATATGCGGTGGTTGCAAAAACGACTTAACAATTTTGAGGTATAAAATTAGTAACTTGGTATCAAACTTTATCTGTATATATTAAAGCAAAAGGCCACTCGCGCATTTATTTCTAATCTGACTAATAACGAAATCTCGAAAACTACTTGACTTCTGAAAATTAAATTTGGCACGAAGGTAGATTATGAGTAGGAGACGTCAGCTAAGAAAGGATTTAATAAAAGTCTCCCCCTAATGAACCGCTGTGTTCACACATCGTCGTTGTGGTTGGGCCCAGTAGGATCTTTTGGAACATGCGCTAGAGCTGCTGGTAATCGGCAACTCTTTTGGCTAGCGTATGGAACGGGATCCGAAGCTAAGATGAACACAAGGCTTTAACTCAAGGTGTTAGCATACCGTGCTGATGAGTGAATGACATCCTGTGCCTTAAACAGGTGTCTCCAACGGTGCTTCTGAGATACAGGGCGACCTCTCAGAGTATCTAGCCTTACTGCGGTAATGCGGGGCTCTGCCGTGGTGGACTTTCCTAGCTCCAAACAGAAAGCGGACAGAACCACTTTCATAGGAAAAGTGACAAAGGTGTGACCGAAACGGATAAATCCGTTTCGAGAGGTGCCCAAGGTCACAAGCGACAAAGGTCCGACCGAAACGGGTGAATCCGTTTCGAAAGTCCCGGCACCTGGTTCCGGGAAGGATAATCCATCCCGAACAAACAGGTGCTTAGGAAGGGTTCTCTGAATCCAAACAGAAGGCGGAAGAACCACCTTTAGGAAAAGGGTTCCCTGGTTTAAACAAAAGCGGATAGGACCGTTTTCATAGGGTAAGGCCGGAGATGCGGCCAGAAAACATCTGGTTCCTGTAACAAAGACCTGGTAGCTACCCACGTCACTAGACCGGGAGAGGAGGGCATGATGGATCTAATCGTCTGCTCGTCATACTCTTCAGGAGACAGGGACACCAGAACACATCAGAACACACTGTGCTCGTGTCCGGTAGCGACACGAGGTAAGAGAAGATGCAAGAACTCTCTCCCAATCTGGTATCGGATTTATTAGAAGTCCGATCCTATTGGGAGAAATATAAAAAAAGTGTGAGCCACAATAGACCGAGCGGTCGCAGTGGAGGGCGTAAAAAGTCCACTCACTTTAAACCTACCTACCCCGTAATGAGGTAGAATGAAGGAGGGGAGTAAAAGTTTGTATGGAATTTTTGGAATAACATCCCTTGGGGGGTTAAATTGGTGATTAAATTTTGTAAACTAAAATCGAAAATTTTAAAGTTGTAAATATGAGAATTGGTAGTTAAGCTTCTGATTACCCGAAAACATAGAAAGTGGTAGTATTCTCAAAACTTTCTCACTTAAGGTGGGTTAAAAGTCATTTGTCGTGTCGTGTGTTTAAAAATAAAATATTTAAATATCAGTAATTTTAGAGGTTGTTTCTAAGGACATATTATGAACGAACTCATTTACAAATGCCATTAATTTTAAAAAAGAATAACCAATAAAATACGATAAAATAAATATGATCAATCACAGGACGTGCACTACGTCGCGGAGTGAGTGATGGAAGACGAAGCGCGGGGAGCGTGCTGTGATGTGACGCGACGGAGTGTAAGGAAGGCACATAATTAAGTGTGGTTACCTGAACAGCCGGACACGTGACGATAGATGTCGTCGCACGTATTAAATGTATAAAATTTTCAATGCTTCGTTCCGCGTTGCTACTTTATTTCTTGTCTCTATAATTGTTATCCTTTTTCTGTGCATTTAGGCATTCATTCACTTTTTCTTTCGGGATTAGTTAATATCTAGGTTTTATGTTAATAAGTATTTTTAGCATACGAAGTCACAGATAAGCTTCTACTTCTTACTACAGTAAAAAAATATATATACAGGCTTTCTGGAAAAATGAGAACTTTCCTGGTTATAAAAAAAAACATGTGAAAAAAATAATACAAGTTTTAGTTTCAAACCTATTTATCACGATAACCAGGTTGGTTGCCCAAAACTATATACATCACGAAAAAAATTTAGAATTTTTTTTCAATTTTAATATCAAGACAATCGTCGAAAAAATATTTTAACTAACTCGGGCATTAATTGACAATTAATGATTTTAACCCTAAATGGCTCGATCAGTTATCGCCCCTATTAATACTCTTGTTCGTTAAATGGGTATAAATGTTACTTATTATTTAATTTACATTTGGTCATACAAAGGATAATACGTTTGGCTGTTAGGTTTCTTTTTTAGGTAATCTGCAGATTTGTGAAAGTCAATCGACTCTGTGCAGTTCGTGTGTGCATAAGTCTATATCCTGGACCAAAGTGGTTTATTTTGCATATATGGCGAATATCACAAAAAATATTCGGAAATAAATAAATTGTTTCCATTTTATTGCTTATTTTCGTAGAAAGCTCTTTCACAGATAATGCTTAGTTTGCTAAGTTATACCTATTGAATTTGCTGTTCTGTTTACTGAATAAATTTTTAAATTAGAGATCCCACTTAAACCCTTTTCTGGTGATATCGAGTTTATATTTGTCTTTCTACCCATATTTTGTCGTATATGATTTGATTACGAAAACAAAAATATTTGCTTTAAAATTTGTTTTTATATCGAAACAGGTAAATATGTAAAATCCAGTCCATAAATTTGAACATGGAAAATGTTATTGAAAGTTTCCTTATCAGAGAGAGCTTTAATTTCAAAATCCCTATTTAATTAAATGGTGTAATATTTTAGTATGTAACCAAACTTATCTCTTAAGATAGATACTTTAAATTTAAAACCAAAACATCTATCATGTGAAGTTTTCTTGTTAGCTTAGAAAAAGTTATAAAAAAACATCTATTAAAAAAGGATTTTAAAAGCGCTTCTTTTTTAATTTTGAAAAACAGAACCTTAAATCATACATTTTTTTTTAATATTCCATAAACTGTAACATATATAAACTTGTAAGCTTAGTAAAAAAAATCCTAGAAAATCAACAATAAACTAGTTATCCATGCGGACATTTCGTCAGTCTCTGTATTAAACCTAAAAATAATTTGTTACAATTTTTCTTTGTTTTCATTTTTCCTCTCCGCTTCACATGAACAAATAAAACAAATAATGTTAATAAAACAATGAACGGCGTTTATTTCTTGCTGCTCTCGATCCATCTGTTATCTTTTCACTCAGTCATCTTTACCAGGGCCAAAATTGCGGCTAGCCATAGACACTGACTGATGCCGTCATTTTTCGTCGATCAAGAGCAGCAAGTAAACGATATAACTTACTGTGATTTAGAACTTTCGTGATATGTGTAGATAATTATTATTTGTAAGGAATAGATTGGTTGGAAGTAATTAAAAAATTATTTTTATTTTTTATTAAACGTCGTCCTTTACTCTAATATACGATGACTCGATTAAGCTATTCTATGACCCAAAATAAGATATACAAATTATTTTTCCAATAATTGTTTTATACCTACCCGCTACATATGTTCTAATATAGTTTTATTGTTCTAGATAAAATAAATTCAATATGATAAACATGAACAAAATTTTTCCCCTGTTTTGCATTAAATCTCCACACCCAGTAGAAGTATTTTATAAATATATACAAACTTAATTCCCAACTGGATAAAAATAATACAAATCGATTTAATGTGACTAAAGGATCATAGCAGCTATGGTATAATAGCCAATTATAAGATAACTGCCTTGAATTGTTTTTGTAATGTAAATTTATGTCAAAGGATAAGAATAATAATAAACTATTTATTTTAATAAAAGGTATTTTATAAAACTTACTTAATATAAGCTCTATGAAGCATACTTTAAACGTATTATTAAGAACAGCTTATTGCTTTGTTTTGTATTTATTACTATGACCTCGTAATTTCTTTGATATTATTTTTTTATTTTTCTTGTTTAAAGACGTAAACCGCTTAAACCTACTGCTTTATATCTTTTACCTTTTAGACTACGCCTTTTCTTTAGTTACGTTAAGTTTTTGTCCATTTTTCTCTGTACCAGACTGAATGCTTATAATAAATCGATACGTTATTATATTGGATAAAATCTTTTATACAGCAGATTGATGCGTTTTGTACGTTACAAGGCATTTTAATAAAATTAGAAATCCCTCAACGCCATGTAGACACCTTCAATAAAATGCTTGAATTGATCGCAACGTGCAAAGGAGTATTAAAAGACTATTCATCAATTAACTCTGGACAGCTTTAGATGTCTATGAATGCAGTGGACATTGCGGAGAAAACCTAAATTTATTGATGCGTCAAATAAAATAACATGTAATGTACATAAAAAATACTTTTTCAATTTATTTTTTTATTATTTCATTTATCTTTTAAGTTTTTTGATGTTTTATAGGCTGCAAAGAATTTTATACAGGGTGTCAAAAAAGTAATGGGACACAGAGCAACAATAATACAATTTACGTAAACTTGTTTTATCCCAAAGTTAATAATAACTTAGATACAGGGTGTCAAACTTTTAATTTTGTTTTGATTTTTTCTTAATAATTTCTTAATCAAATGACATAGCGGTACAAAATTACGAATACGGGGGTTTTTTGAGGCAAGAAATTCAAATTTATCCATGCTTTTCATGTCGCTAGTAGAGGGCGCCAGCTACGACATACCCCACTTGTTTTAGATGGCATAACCTTTTTTAAGCTTAGTATATTGACCTGTTTATTAAAAAATAAGTAACTTTCTTTTGCATCAAAAATGTATAAATGACCTATTTATTAAAAAAAAGTTAGGATAATTCCTTTTGCATCAAAAATGTATAGTTCATTTAAGCCTCTAGGAGCAACTGTTTTCGAGATAAACGCTTTTTAAAGAACCCCGCAATTTTTTTATGGAAAATGGGTTTTGGCAAATTGTTTTTAAACTTTGCAAGGTAATAGTTCTCAACACCCTGATCAAAAGTCTCTTTGGGCGCAAAACCCGGAAACCCCTCTAACCCCCCCAAAATCACCCTCAAAGATTCCCAAATCCCCAGTGACCTTTGAGGAGTTTTCGGGTTTTGTGCCTGTAGAGACTTTTTGTCTGAGTGTTGAGAACTATTACTTTGCAAAGTTGCAAAAAATTGGCCGTCAATATACCAAGCTTTAAAAATGTTATGCCATCTAAAACAAGTGGGGTAGCTCGTAGCTGGCGCCTTCTACTAGCAACATTAAAAGCATAGACGAATTTAAATTTCTCGCCTCAAAGAACCACCGAATCCCCAATTTATTTCTTTTAAATACCGGAAAAAAAAACCCTTTCTTGTTTTACAACGGAAAAACAAGTTTACGTAAATTGCATTATTTTGAAGTAAGGAATCTGTTTTCCATTACTTTTGGAATACCCTGCATATTCATCACATCATATACTTTCACCAACTTCTCTTATTATTATTTTTTTTTAATATTATATTAGATTTTATTTAAAACGGCAAGAAAAAGTTTTTTTTTTTAAAATATATATATATATATATATATATATATATATATATATATATATATATATATATATATATATATATATATATATATATATATATATATATATATATATATATATATATATATATATTATATATTGTTATAGATTATAATTTAGTTTTGTATATGGTATGTAAATTAATTAGATTTTCTTAAATTAAATTAGATTGAAATTGTTATATTATAATAAATATCACAAAAATATTTTTTTTGTGGGGCGCTGATTTTTTGCTCCGACTGTATAGACGCTTACCCAGGTGAGTTCAGTATTCAACAGAGCCTTACGAACCTATATAAATAAAAACTGATAAATGTTTGACATATTTGTTTATTAAAAAAAATTTATGATAAAACTTGAATATCA